>CATIWQ010099455.1:0-11221 GCA_949673415.1 Euphorbia schlechtendalii | reverse complement strand
ATATATATATATATATATATATATATATATATATATATATATATATATATATATATATTTGTACCAGTATATCGTTGTCCCTTCATTCGAAGAAATTTCTGCAAAAGACAAAGATTGGTCTATATAAGTAAAAATTCAATTTAAAGGCTTCATTTTACTAATAATTCAGGGCTATATTCCTAGAAAGGGCGATACTTACCCTCACAATCCATTAAAATATATGACCATTCCTATAAAGAAACACTTAACTCCTCCCTAAAAACTACTTCAAAGGTGAAAAATTACCCTCACATATCTATGCAAGCGGTATTATCATCCTTAATTTTTTTTTTTTTTGGGTAAAAAAACCAACCATTTAGACCCTGAATTAAAAATTCAATACAATATTCAAGAAGGAAGCTCTTTAACACCAAAGTCATAATTACAAAAATTTTCGCATATATGTTAAATAACTTTTCCGTTTTGAAGCATCTTTTGGAATGATTTGAACATTTTATGTACAAGATATGGAAACCTTGCAAGATAAGTATACCTATATTTACAGGTGAAAGAATACGATTTTGGTATTTCTTTGCCGATCAAGATTTTGTAAATAAATTAGCAATCCAACTCGTGAACTAACTAAAACTATTAAAGTCAACTCAAACTAATAGTTGATTAAGACTAATCTTAGTTAGCCCCTAAGAAAATCAATTTAAATCCAAACATGTGAAAGTGCAAGTAATAATCATGCTAGTTCTTGTGGGGACAGGTGGTTCAAATCTGCTGCAGTGTTTTTTTTACTCTTTGATGCACTGAATGTGAAACTTGATACACGTGATTTTTCTAGTGGAATTTGAAAAGTGAAATGACAATTTTTTTGTTTTATTACCATCATCATCATCATCTTGTTGTAGTGGCTTTTTTTTGGATTGTTAAGGTAATCTTATTGGTAGTTGTAGACTTGTAGTGAACTGGCTTTTTTTTTCTTAGGTATTTTTATGGCAACTCTAGTTGTGTGCGATAATAAAAGCTGAAAAGATAGAAATTGGAAAATAATATAGGCTAATTTCTCAGGATACCAAATAGTTTCACCATTATAATTTGTGGCAAACAAAATCAGCCTATCATATAGTGACATGAGTTGTTTTGAACTTACCCAATACCTAATACCAAGAAGCCTAGTTAGATTGTCGAATTATACATCGGCCTATGATACTTTGACATGAAGAAGATATATTGATTAATCGTAAATGGTTAAAATTGGATTAAAATTGATACAAACGACGAAATTCAAAGTTATTTTTTCACATTAAAAAAAAAATTCTTCGTATTAATTAATGTGAAATCCTAAAAATTGTTATGAAGAACCTATCTACTAGATCAAGGTTAAGAACATATTTATTAATTAAAGCTATAATAACTTTTTGTGCTAATATGTTGCTATATGATGGTGGACCCTAAAGGAAATCTAGCTAAATAGAGAATCACAATATAGTAAAGTGAACTTATACTAAACAACATCCCATCTTTAAGTCTTCCCCCACAACAAATTCATATCACAAAAAAATGTCAAATCAAATAAAATCTGAAGATTAGACAAGAAACAGAACATATTAGAAGAACCAAAATAAGTACAAAGATAAGAAGATGATATTTGACAATTAAAACCACCATGTTTTTGGACTTACATTACTATCCTCGAGCCCTCAAAAAATAAAGTTACTACTCTTACCATTACAATAAAATTATAGGTAGACAAGTAAAAAGGGAGCAGGTGATGTTTGTCTAGTAATTTAACTTGTCTTTTTTTTTTGCTTAATTTGAAGCTTTTCTGTGTCCGCTACTTATGCTACGTATTTAAATTAGTGTCCAAAATTCAGGCTATAATTAGAATGCTGCACTTTGTCATTTTCAATCATTAGGGAACCGCTATTAATGACCCAACAATGCTCCACACTCGCCTTCCACTTATTTTACCATTTACATTTAGTGGCAATCCTTTCACTAATAAGGTTTTTCACTATTTTTTAGTAGTGTTAAATAAAGCAGTTGATACGATGTTTGACATTGTAGTCTAATCACAATGTAAAATCACCATTCACTCCGAAAACTTGAACTCGCAAATAAGACTATAAAAAAAGCGCACGATCGGAATTCATGGCTTACATAGATTAGTATCCTTTAATGTCAACTTGGGAAAATAACATGTTAGTATTTTAGTGTAACTGGATTGATTGATTTGACCAATGCGATTGTGACGTTTCATCGAACAAGTTAGGAGAGCGCGGAGTGCACACTTGTTCGAGTACGGTTACGATTTGGGGGGTCCGGGGGCAGCGCCCCCGATATAACATGTCTATTGACATTTGGTTATTTATATCACTAGAAACGAAATTGGTTAACACATAGAAAAAAAATTCGGTTGTATTTTTCACAGCAAACATTCAATTCTAGTTCTTGACATACTTTCTGATTTTATCCGATTGAAAGTTTGGTGAACTGATCAAATAAATTTCAATCTGAAAGTGTTTTTTCACGATTTCAAAATTATCTAGGAAATTTTCCAGATTCCAACATAACATGTATGGTTATGTAAGGGAGAATTGTTCTTTCAGTAATTGTTTGACAGTGGGAGATTTTCCACATTCATCTGGAGTTTCATGTTCTTCTAGAAGGTGAAATCATCTTCTACAGAACTACCATTTCTTGTAAATGGAGATGCATGTGTTTATAAGAAAAGAATTTTAATTTATTAATGCACAAACAAGAATAGTTTAATAATCATGCTCTATTCACGAATATTTACATATTTGGTTCGACTCGGGATCTAGTGTGCAATTCAACAAAAATTTGCAAACACATCTGGAGAAAACAATTGAGTAACATCATAAGAATACTAGTCAGATAATTCACAATGATTAATGCAAATTATCAACAAGGGATAAATTAGAGCAGTCAAAGCATAAAAATAAGAGAACTGAAGGGAAGGGCTTAATAAGGACTCCCTCTTTGATTTCACCTACATTAATCCATTTGCCACAATTGAAGAGTAAAAGTAAAAAGTTAGAATTGGAACAAATCAAGTCGCTAATTTATCGATGATTTATTGGTTTTGTCTTCGATTGCGAAACATGCCTTCTAAGTTCAAGTTTCATATGACAGGCAGAAACTCGTTGTCTAAAAGCTTAACCATAATTATGTTGGCAAAGTCTCACAAGAACAAAATAAAATACTTAGATAATCTTCTTTTCAACTTATAATTCATTCCGTTAAGTACCCTACAAAATTGCATGCTTACAAATAAACGGTTACAAAAGTTAGTACAGTTCAGTACACCTACATATAAGTTGAGAATAACAGAGCTTTGAAGTTGCATACATGAATTAGAGGGGAAGAATGGAAAGCATGCTAACTGATAAGCATGCATGCAGAACAAAGTCTTATTTGTAAGGACTCGATGCAAAATAAATACCAAATTCAATGCTCAAATAAAAGAGAATAAAATGTCAAACAATGAGCCCTGATTATTTTCTGCATTAAGACCTAGAATCACAATAAGCCTTTGTTTACAAAGGACACACAAATTAATATGCAAAATTCAAGGCTAGTTACAGCAGAGAAAACATGTTAAGTCCATAATAATCGTTTTTATAATACCATTCAAGTCCAAGTTACAACACCTTATAGTATTCATGATCTTGAGCATATTTGTAATTGACCCCTCTATTTTAATATTTTGTTCAACTTTCACTTTTAATTCTGTGTGATTTCTTTCCACACAGATGCAATAACAATTCTAAATAAATGTTGATGAACACGAAGCAAGTCTTCCATAAAAAAATATGTAATGTTAGATACAGATTGTTAATGTCCAGAATACATTTCTTAGTTTCTTACATCCATTATTAATATTATAAAAAAACATACATAAATATTTCCAAGTAATTAGTTTAATAAACATAACATTATTACATTAATAATCTCTACGAAAATAGAGCAATTCAAACTCAAAATATAGAATTACACTGGACTTGATGAAATAGTTAACGCATACTACAAAATCCATTAATAAGATTATGGTTGAAAACCCATAAAAGCACGTAGAGTATGACCAAAAAAATTAGTAGCGACCAACTCATGATGCCTCTTCCTAATATGATTTTGCCAATTTTTATTAACATGTCAACTAGCACATATTTACCACCTTCTTTATCAAAATCATCATACCTCATCAATTTCTGCAAAAAATTACATTGTCAAACATGTATAATTATCTAAAATTTAATTACATAATACCAAAAATCTAACGTTATCTTATATTCAGCAGTATTGGATAAAAAAATTTGAACATTATTCATTAAATACCTGGTGATTATTGTTCTTGAAGTGCCTTCTTCCTAGAATTGCATCATTTTCTCCATTATTAGGTATAGTTATAGCAACATGATGAGAAGCTGATAGTATAGTCAAGTAATATGTTAAGTAACTTGAGTAAAAAACATATATTGATATCATAGTATTGTAATATGTAATAAATATTAGTGATCACCTTTAACTTCGAGTTGCAAGAATGGCGAATCTTCGAGATTCTGAAAAACGCCATCAACGCTACATGCTTGAATGATGAACTTGAGACTAGAAATATTGGAGGGATCGACAGAGAGACCCGAAACATAAAACGCTTCAACAAATGCTACACCAATATAGTCATGAACAACCCCTTCTACCCTTCCTCTTGCATTTTTCGGAATTTTTACGACGTAAATGTTGTACTTAGAGAATGTTCGTAATTTACATCCATCCTTCAACTTCCATAAAATTTTACCACTAAAATTTTTTGAACCTTGAGGACCGGAACTCCACTTAATGTTCTGACCCTCAACTAGCCATGACCTAGGAGAAGGGAAAATCGGGTTTTCCTTCGAGTCTTTGATCCTAATGTCACCTATCGCTGCATAATAGTGTGATGGACTTGACACCAAATTATCATGGCCATTCCCATTTACTATCGTTTTTTGAGTTTCAGGATTCGGCCTGTAACAAACGGCATGAATTTCTGTCAATGTGTAGCCATTCATTTCGATGCTACTTTCTTGTACAGTCCATCCCGGAGCTGCTTTAGGCATGTCAATTCTGCGAGAGGCAATCGCTTTATCGAACTTTTTTAATGAGTCGTTTGTCTCCTGATGTGTA
This sequence comes from Euphorbia schlechtendalii, assembly GCA_949673415.1. Taxonomy (NCBI): domain Eukaryota; kingdom Viridiplantae; phylum Streptophyta; class Magnoliopsida; order Malpighiales; family Euphorbiaceae; genus Euphorbia; species Euphorbia schlechtendalii. The sequence goes on along the minus strand of CATIWQ010099455.1, from coordinate 6,046 downwards.
GTACTTATTAAACATTTTGTTGTCTCGTTTGTAGCGGAAGAGAAAAGAAAAGATAGACCGATAAGTGAACCTGGGTCTGATCTTACCTACATTAGTATTACATTTCGCATGTAAAGTAAGCAAAAACCGAGTTTCCTAATACTATGAAAAAGAGTGGGAATTGCGAGAAGGTAAGAAAATTCTTACTGAGTATGTCATGTAAAGAGGCTTTTTGCCAAGAAGTAAATTTCCTTTAAAAAGTCGTGTTGTGAATTCATTGTTGCCTTGAATAGTTCCTTTGAATGTGATGTTTGCTCCGCCGCTATAAGATTCACCCTTAAAGCTACAATTTTTTTTTTCAGACATGTGTCATTAAGATTAATCATGAATTGTACATCCAGGGCAAGTTCATTTTTTTTTTTGTCAATTTAGTCTGACTTGGTAAGTTGAGAGTGGTTTGTACTAATTTGATCTGAAGGATTATGTTAATCAAGTATGCTACTCACTCTAAGAAAACTTGAATAGAATCTGGATTCGGGTTATCTTTGAATTCGAGAAAGGGCTGCCACAAGAACAAAAAAATATATATAACTTGTATAGTTCAAAAGCAGTGTTAAAGGAAAATTTTCTACAAATGGTAATAATTTGACTTTAATCTGTGTACCTGAAATCCCTGGGAAGAAATGTTAGTCCAAGGAGAATTTGATACTTTCCCTCCTTCACTAGATATATGAAAGCCATGCCCCTGAATCATATCAAACAATTTCCAGCTACTGAAATTTTACTACTAAATAAAATTAACCACCAAGCATTCTTTTAGTGGCCATCACCTTAAGAAAATTGAGAAGTGTAAGATCGTGAGTTCAAACACACAATCTATAAATTTGGCGTAAAAAGTTACTTATTTCTAAAAAAGACAAAATAAAATTACAAAAATATCATTTTGTATTTTGCATATTAAGTTGGACAACTCTGTTTCAACCCTGAATAAATAATATTAGAATCTTAACTTGAGATTTTACTAATCTATCAAAATTTAAATCAGGATGAGAGTTGAAATTTTTTCTAGAATTCCTAATGATCAAATTTATCATTTACACCTTAATTTATACTTCAAGCAAAATGAAAACTCTATTCATTTTCTCTAAATTAGTCAGGAATTAAATAGTTTGATTACCTGATCAAAGTTTGAGTAGAAAGGAAGTGAAATAGGATATAGTTTGACTACTCCCCATGATTTTTCAACAAGGTTCCACCACCTAACAATAACATATATTATTATACAAATATTAATCAAATTGCAAATTAATCAAAATTGTTAACACAAACTATATGCATCACTTGTTTTGAGCAGTTTGAAAATCTGGTGGCTGATCAGTCTCATAAACCCATCCTGGTGCAAATATTGCAGTTGATACATCTTCCTTTTTGCATACATCAAGTGCTACATTTGTCTGAAATTCATACCATACGTTAATTTTCTTCATGATATACATAATTTTCCCAGTAAGTTTCAAGTTAATTATGAGTAAAAAAAATTAAACAGCAATATGAAAACTTACATTCCATTCACCACCACCAAAAGTGCCTCTGCCCCAGACATCAACTCCCATATATACATCATATTTTCTATCACCAGCTACTTCTGCTGATTGTTTTGGATAATTTTCCTGCAAAAATGGGAAAATGTATTTTTTATCCAACCAAAATAAATAATTAGAAACACCAACACAAATAATTTTAAAAAAATACCTCCCACCAGTAGTTTGCAAATATTCCATCACAAATATCAAAGAAAGGTTTGTTTTGATCGTTTAGTTGGTTTTGATATGAAAGTTCCCCTGTTATTGTCACACTATCATACCTGTAAATGCATTCATAATTATCACAACACTGATAAAATGAAAAAATCTTCAAAACTGATGTTTAATTTAAATAATTGTACTTGAAAAGGTTAAGGGCAATTTCAAATTCTTAGGAAAGTTGAAATTAAGACAATATCCCCAATCCATAATGGGCTGGGCTTATGCCTCAAAATGCTAAGCCCAACACGATAATAATATGGAATTTGTTTTCACTCGATCCGGATTTCATGCTTGAAATTAAATTTCAAAACAGTCCCTTTATTTTAAAAGAAATTGATTAATGAGGGAAAAAAAGGCAGTTTATGCCACTTAGGTTCTATTCTTTTTAATTTTTGAAAGCCGAACTGAACTGAACTCATTTCAGTGTAAATTTATAACTACACATAGATTAACTTATCTGAACTTAACTTAACTGAACTTAACTTAATTGAATTGTAGTTGAACAAAGCAGGAACTTACCATATAATTAAAGATCCAGGCACAGATGAGTGCATAACTTGAGTCAAATGGCTCACAAATTCTTTCAAATTTGGAATTTGCCCTGCATCTAATGTCACCTCTATATTCATCTGCATCCAAATCCATATTTTAATTTAAAGTATTATTTGTGATCTGTTAAAACATTGAAATATAATGAATAACAAAAAAAATAAAGAAAAATACCAGCCAGCCATCAAATCCCAAATTGGTAGCAAGCTCTGCTAGCCTCTCAGCATACAGTTGAGCAGATTGCTTAGTAGCAAGCACTTTATCACATATTTTTCGTCCTTCAGTCCCTTCCGTTATAAAAGTTCCTAGTACCTATACCATAACTATAACATTGTCATACCAAAAATAATAATAACAATAATAATAATAATTACTAAGCAAATAATTGGGTTATTTTACTTGGTTTGTACAGTAAAACATATTTTTTATATTTATTGAAAAATGTGCAAATATAATTGAATAAGAAAAGTATACCTTAACTCCATGTGCATGAGCAGCATTGGTCCATGAAGGAGGGGGCAAAGTAACTAAATAATGTGCAAAATAAACAAAAACATCAATCAAATACCAATGCCAAATAGCATAAGCATTTTCATTACTTCCTCCTTGAACCCACTTATCATCATCTGTATATCCTCCTTTAAAATCATGGCACACTAGCACCCTGGGCCGATTTTCCAAACGGGTATTCAAAATCTTAAGAGGAACACTTGACTTGTTAAACAGGTAGTGAAACGACTCGAAATAGGCTCGAGATTCGAGTTCTTCGAGAGTTTTAATTGGGTAGGAGACCGGAGTTGCAGGCTGCAATGGATCAAATGGCGGGGGGTCAACTTCATAGGATTCCGATTTTTTTCTTGAAGACATGGTACAAGTAACTAATTAAGGAGACTAATTAGCTTGTACAAGAAAGATTAAGAGCAAATTATGAGGAAATTTGGAGATTTGTTGTAGCATTTGTGAAATGGTGATATTATTTAGGCACTTTTGTATTAAAGTTGTAAGAAGAGGCAAAAGTAAGCGGATGTATTGGTTGACTTGGAAGAAGACTTTGATAATTACGATAAATGCAATGTCTAAGTGGTAAGTCATTAAGGATTTAATAATTAAGTGAATCTTATAGATCAACGGCCACTAAAGTTTATAGATCTGGTATGTATACTTTTGTTATAAAATTACTAAACTTTATTTTTGAATAAAGTGTCTCTGGTAGGCTCAACTGAAATCCTTTGGATTTATGATGTGGCACAAAACTTGACATTTTAATGTGGCATCATGGTAATTCCAGTAAAAAATAATGAACATGACTTGGATTGAATATTTTAGTAGCACTACGAGATACGCATTTTATCAATGACATTTATCACTCTATTGGAGTTGATGTAATGTCACCCTTAGTTCATATTTAGTGTTAACTTGTAATTTCTTCAATTTCACACTAAATTTCTACAGATTATATTGAAAGTGGTTTTGAACTCTTCGCGTTGCTTTCATTTATTTCGATATTTTTCTTAAGAATTGACGCATTGAATGACTAACAATATTGCACCAAATATTTGTATTTTTTTTCCAAATTGTGTTCCTACAGAGTTACATGGTTTCAAGTATCATGAGTTAATAAGAAAAAAAACAGACAAGAACCTCAAAAAGATAATTTGAGAAAGTTCAAACACGGCAAAGACTTGACTTGAGGACTTTGATGATTACAATGCAATTTCCTTAGTTATGTTGATGTCAATACACGTTTAAAGTCCACAAAAAATAATGCAAACGAAGACTGGGCAAATTCAACATTAATCAAGATACTTAACTTATCTGATATCAGTAAAAGTGATTGATGAAATATCTTGTCTATATTAAAAGAAAAAAATGTAGTATATATTAGACTATCTAATATCAACAAGTTAATTCTTTATTTGGAGTAGATTGATATAGTTTTTTTTTTTAATTTTGGAATTTCGTAATTTTTAATAATTAGATTGGCCGGTCAGATTAGTTTTGCTAAACCAACCATATATTTGATTAATATAATTCACAACAAGAATTTTAGAAAAAAACGATAAAAATCCGTTTGAATTTGAACAAACGATAAAACGAGTCCTGCAACGTTACAATATTTGTTTCCCACTCTCTCACTCTCTAACCAAAATTTATTTCTTTATTTTTTTTTTGGGAAATACAAGTCAATACACTTTTTGGGTAAAATATTTTTCCTTTTACAATAAAGGAATAATATTTTTGTTTTACTCATTAATTAAATTTTGATTTTTTCTTTTACTGTACTGTCCACGTTCCTCATTAACGTTTTTCCTTCTTATTCTCTATGCATTTTTTTTCTTCTTCTTCTTCTTCTTCTTCTTTATTGTCTCTACTTCTTCTTCGTTTTTGTTCTCTGCATCCATCCATCTTCTTCTTCTTCTTCATGCCTCTCTCTTCGAATCACGATTTTTATCGAATCACGATTTTGTGGCGTTTTCATCTGTTTATGCTTCATCACTTCGATCACGATTTTCATCAGATTTTGATATCATCGAGTGTGTTCTTATTGCGTGAGTATTTTATTTGTTATTTTCTGATTCTTTTTTCATCTTGTTTCTTATTTTTGTCAAGATTTTATATTGCGATTTGAGTTTTTCAATTTAGATCGCGATTGAGTTTTTTTTATTTGAATTAGGATTTGAGTTTCATATTTGGATTTGCGATCTTAGTTGTTTTTAGATCTATCTCCTTGAGTTTGGATTTGGATTTGTGATCTCAGTTGAGTTTTCTGGCAATTTCAGTTGTGTTTAGATCTCTTTATTTCAGTGTTTTTGTGTTTGTTGAGTTTTTTCACTTTTCTGCAATTTTCAGTTTTATTTTCTGTTTCGGTGATGGCTTACTGTATATAGAATGCAAAAATGGAGGAGAATAGATCATGTTGGGATTTCAAGAGATGCAACTTTCTCAATTATGATCTAAAGAAGTCATTGATCTGATTTTTGTCAATCTATTGAGAAGCAATTCAATTAGATGAGCGTCCAAATAGAGAGAAACAACATCATTCAAGGATTTTGTGTTTTTGAACTTTTTCTCAGCTTTCATGGATGATTTTAGTAGAGAGTTGCGGTATGGTTATTAATAAGTCTGCTAGTTTTTAAGTCTTTTCCAGCTTCTATTCTAATCCTGTTTTTTGGATCATGCATTATACCTGGTATAATGACTATTATACCTGGTATAATACTTATTATACCAGGTATAATAACTATTATAACCAGTACAATGAGTAATATAAAAACGTATACACATAATTGGAGATGAAGAACATATTAAGATTAAGTTTCAAGTTTCGCATTTGAGTAGTGTATGGTCATTATATACATCGAGTGTCATATTTCACATTAGACTCCAATTTTCAGATCATGCAATTATATCTGGTATAATGCAAACTAATTTTATCAAAAAATAATTGAAAAATAAAAAAAAAGTATTAAGATCAACTTCAGATATCACATTTGAATAGATTTATAGTCATTATACCAGGTATAATGACTATTATACCCGGTGTAATAGTCAACATAACAAAGAATTTCATAGAAACATTCAAATCATTGAAGATAATGAGATATTTAGATCTAATTTCATATTTCATATTCGAACAATGTAATAAACATTGTACCTGATATAATGACTATTATACCAGTCATTATACCAGGTATAATGTCTGTTATACCAGG
>CATIWQ010099438.1:0-20567 GCA_949673415.1 Euphorbia schlechtendalii | reverse complement strand
TCATTTCAAATTCCCTTATCATCACTTCCATGAATTCTTTAAACATGCTTGGATTGCTTTCGGTGAAGATTAAATCCCACGTAAAGGCACACAATCAAAACGTCTCCATCTTTGACTTTTGTATATCAAGCATATTTGTAGGGACATTTTCTGAAATCGTTCTCTCGGAAGTACTTGTCAATTTTGATATTCCACGCCCTTGGTGCTTGTTTCAAATCGTAAAGAATCTTTTTTAACTTTAACACATTGTCATCATGACCTTTGGCTTCATAACCTGGGGATTGTTATATGTAGTCATCTTCTTCAAATACTCCATTTAGGAAAGAAGATTTTAAGTCCATTTAGTGAATCTTCTATTTGTTTTGAGTAGACAAAGAAATGATGAGCCTAACAATTTCCATTTGTGCATGAGCCTACCATATTAACTCACTAAAAATTATCAGCTTCGGAACTTAGAAAGATTGTACATGAGCTATTGGTTGTTGTGCTACTTAGCAACTCACGCACTTTCATTGTTCTTTCTCCCAATTCACGCAAAACGCCCATGCATTTAGGCTCTGTGTAGACGATCACATGTAAATTTATTTTATGCTTAGTTGAACTGAATTAATTGAAGTAGATTGAATTGAACTCGATCAAAACAAATCAATTGATTTGTAATTAAAAAAAACATAGTCTAATTATAATATTATCGTATTATTGAAAAGAATATTATTTTATTAGTTGTTACTACTAATACCGTAGTAGTAGTTACAAACTTTGCAAAAACCATGTTGGCATTAATTTATTTCCCTCCATTTGCATTATTACAAAATCTGTTGTTTCTTGAAAGGAAAACCCCTTTACAATCCATGGAAATAAAATAAAAAACGATTGAGAAGTTGATCAATTACAAAAAAAAATGTAGGTTCAAATGCAGATTTAGAATTATCCGTGATAAAAGCAATTGTAACGTTATTGTGAGAATTTTTTATATACTCATAATTATAAATGTACTATATGAAAGAACATGTTATACTAGAAGCATGCATATTTTAATGACAGATGAACAGTTGATATGAAGAGTTTTAAAGTTACAGGTGGGTCTAAAAAAAGCTTAAAACTCTAACTTGTATGTTGATTGTTGAGTATCATATTAGAATTAATATTTCTAATCGGGAAAGCAAGTTGGCATCAATTTATTTCCTTTCATTTGTGTTAGAAATATTGTTTCTCTTAAGAGGAAAATCCCTACGCATTTCATGGAAATAGAAATAAACGTTTAGGAAGTTGACCAAATTCGAAAAAAATTAAAAAAAAAGGTAGGTACAAATGAGAGATTACGATAAAAATAAATAAAATGAATGATTGGGCAGTTGACCCAACAAACAAATAAATAAAATAAAACAAAGACTCAGCTCTAGCTATTGGTTCATAAATATGATGATTAAGGAATCATTAACATTTATATAGGGAACTAATAATAATCATTCGCAAAATTCAGAGGTTTTGAAAATTTAAACTCTACAATGAGTTCTTCTACCTTTTCAAACCTCTGTGACGAATTTATCCGCCTTCCAATCGAATTACAATACCAAGAAATCGGAAATCTCTTCATACTTGTTGGAGGAATTCGAATCAGCCAGAATCGCGATGAAACCGATGAAGAATTTAGAATCCGAACTTTTCAAAAAGGATTGAAGAGTCTTGCTGACGAATCTGAATACGAATCAGAGTTCTTCGAGTACAGAATCATTCCTTCGCTAATCGAAGATTTCAACGATTCCTCAGTGGAAAGACAAGAAGTGCTAATGGATAAGCTCATGGAGCTAACTGATGGCAGTTCGATGAAGAAAAAATCGGGTGAGAGTTATCGTGAATTTAGATCCCGAATGTATCCGCAGATGCTGCGGAAAATTCGGGGCGGTTATGAGTTTGAAATGGTGGAGTTTGCACGGCAAATTGTTGATTATGATGAGGACGAGTCGGACAACAACGAGTCAGATGAAGAGGACGAGTCAGAGGAGGATGAGTATGATCACAAGTCAACTTCAACTCGTAGAGACCGAGGATATAGTGGTGGCCAGAAAGTTAATTCTAAAAGAAATTCGGGTAAAGGTTATTCAATTAACTTAAAAAACTATAATAAAAAAAAACATATTAGAGAGAGTTAAATTATGTTTATTATTAGAGGAAAGCTTTGTGAAGCATATATCATGTAGTAGTTAACAATTTGCATGAAAAACAACAGGACCTTCGAGGCGGAGAGACTACTCTGACTCGGATGGGGGTTCAGTCTCAGCAGTTGAATTTGTAGGTGATGTAGAGCTGGTACAAGAAGGTGGATGGAATGACGGAAGTAAGAAAGCCGTATTCAATCCGAAACTTAAACTCAAAGCAAAATCTAAACCCAATTCCAGTCGCACTTCTAATTCTAAACCTACTTATCGCCGTTGATATGTTCATCGATCATGTATCTTTCTAATTAGGCTTAATCAATATATCCGAAGCTGTTTGAACTTTACACTTTTTGTTAAAATAAGGTGCCGCGTAAAGTTTAACTTGTACTCACCAACCCTTAAACTTGGTAAAAGTGCACATGCTTATTGTCCGAACACCTCATATCATCTTCTGGTTGGTTTTACTTTTCAAAGATCATGTCATTTTCCTAGTTTTTCTTTCACACGTGGCGTTTAGACATCATTCTTATATACCTTTGCCAAGTTTAGGGACTATGAAGAACAACTAAAGCACATGCGGCAATTAACAAAATAAAAAAAAGCAATGTTCATGCGTGGTGGTAGTTTCGGATGTATTTCGCCTATTTTTTAAGTTAAACAAGATATTAATATTATGCTGCTATGTATGGTTTTTTGTTCTCCTTACACTATTGATTGTTTACACAAAAGCAAAAGAAATAAATCATCTTATGAATGTGTGTTTAAGATTGTAATAAGAAAACTCTTTTTATTCCCATAAATAGAGTTACGTTGGCTTTATCTTTACAAAGATGTTATTACTTTAGATGGGAGATTAAGATGTCTCAAACGATTCCAAGGGAATTGAGATTGGCAAGTGGGATTGACGGCTAATAGAAAGATTTTGTTAGTATTTTAGTGTAATTGTATCGACTAGTTTGATCAGTGCGATCATGATGTTTCATTGAACAAGTCGGGAAAGTGCGGAATGAACACTTGTTCGGGTACGGTTACGATTTGAGGGGTCGGGGGCAGCGCCCCGAGTGCGGGGTCCAAGGGGCGGCAGCCCCTGATGGGATCGAGGGGCAGCACCCCGGGTTGGGGTTGAGCTGCCAGGTCAGCTCGAAATTTTTTTATTCCCGAACATACGAATCCTTTGGAAAATTCATCAGAAAAATGATTTTTTGAACCGAAACAATGTATCTTTTGGACATAACCGAAACCCGAAAAAACATGTCTTTTAGACATAACTGCTACCTGAAACAGTATGTTTGTTAACATTTTAGTTATTTATTTCATAAAAAAAACTGGCAAATAATATATAGAAAAACTCGGTTGTTTTTTTTTCACAGCAAACATCAAATTCTAATTCTTGACATAATTTCTGATTTTATCCGATTGAAAGTTTAGCGAACCGACCAAATAAATTTAAATCTGAAAACGTTTTCGCGATTTCAGAAACATCCTAGAAATTCCCCAGATTCCAACAAAGTTCGATAAGCACTCTTGACTGAGAAACAACCAGAAACCTCAAAAGGCCAATTTGGCTTGTCCTCCCTAGGATTGAAGGTAAGACAATAGCTAAAATCAGCCTGATATCACAATATTGAAACATGAATGAATCATATTGATATCCCATTGACCATCCCTAATCAACCAAGAAACTGTATTGTTACAAAGCAAATTACAACCTGTTCCTACGACGTGGTTCCATTTTCACTCATCTTGTATTAATCGTTAATTTATTTAATTGATCATATCTTTTTATAATAGAAAGATATTATTACTTGCATGAACCACTAATTCAATTATCATAAAGGATAAAGTATTGTGATTTTATTAAATACAAAGTAATCATGAAATTTCTGTCAAATTATTTTCACGAATATTTGACCAATTTTATGCCAAACAAATTTGAATTTGCATGTTTGTCTTCAGCCCAAATATTTTTAGATTTTATTTTATCTTTTTTTCTTCTAAGCCCTTGTTTTGGTTGATTGTATTTTTTATGGTACATTATGGTTTTAAATTAAAAATGCTTTGTTTTATTCTATCGTTTTTTTAGTATGGTTTTTTCATGTTTAGTAGATTGTTTGAACCATATATTTGCAGGCCCGGCCATATATTAAGGCCAACAAAGCCTATGCTTAGGGCTCAAAAAATATAAGGAGTCTCAAATTTATATGTTCCTATTGTTATGTACTGTTTTAAAAGTTCCCACCTAGGTCAACCTAGATGCTATTTTGAAGGTCGCTGCCTGACTACGCCTAGCGCCTAAACCTTGCTGACTAGCGCCTAAGTCCGCCTAGGCCCCGATTAATCCCAGCCTAGGCCCCGATTAACATTCGACCGTCCGACTAGCGCCTAGCGCTTTTTAAAACACTGTGTATATTATATTGTATCTTTGTTTATTTATATAGTTCGTTTTCTTTCTTTAAAAAATAAAAAGATTAAATAATAGCATTAAATCACATTACAATGAAATGAATATATCAGATTAGCTACAGTGTACATTTTTCCTAATTAGTTTGTTGTTTGCATTTTTAAGCCCACATATATAGATAGATTAATTTCACACTATTTTTTTCCTTACATATTTTAGACAAAAAATTAAAACATTTTGAATTTCAAAAATGAAATTAATATATTCGTTTTTACAATCAATAATGTCACAAGTAAGATTACATGAATCAACTATAATTTCTATTGAAAAAATTAGTTTAGGTCACAACTAGAATATAAAAATTATAACTATGCATCTTAAAAAGCACGAAAAATTAATTTTATTTAATTATAAGATTATCAGTATATATACTTTTTACCTAGGGCCCCGAGGTTTGTAAGACCGTCTCTGTATATTTGGTAATTTTCCAAATAAAACAATCGACTAAATAAATCTAAATGTTTAAATTTCTTTTTTTGTTTCCATATCAATAACGTTTGGCAACATAAATTTATTTCATGATATATATATTTAAATTCAAGGTACGATATATGCTAAATTCAACACCCCTCTCCCTCCCTTTTATAGGAAACGGGTGGTAATGAGTTGAGCCTTTATTCTTTATAATACTATGTTTAAAACCTTAACTTTAAATGAATCTAATTATATTAGAAAAGTCAACTGTAAGTACGAGGGATCCAATTAAATAAAGAGGACAACAAAATGGCTCAAAGTGAAGGCAATCAAATGCAGCAAAATTAAATTAATTTTTGCAGTGTCGATGAATTCGGGGGTTTTGTTTGAGAGAATATTTCCAAAATTTTTTTGGAGATAATTGGGTGTGAGATAAATGTTTTGTAAACACTATGTAATATTTCTTCATTAATAAAGTTTGCAGCAGCTCTGGAGAAGTATACAAAATTGACCGAACTCCGTCAACAAATATTGCATTATTTTTCTGCTGGTGTTTTTCTCATTCCATTAATTTAATAGTTCGGGAATTACCGCGTTTATTCCCCAACAATTGATATCCGAGCCAAGGTTATTTCTTATTATGCTTTGTGATTGCAACTTACTAATATGATCTTCCACATTAGAAAAGAATTAGTTTTGGTAGTCAAGATTTGGTTGATGACGTTCGTAGACGAAGGAAATCGAAAAGTTAAATGGTTTGAATTTTAGCTTTTGGAAGATGCAAATTAAGGATTATTTGTATCAGAAAAAGTTACATCAACCTCTCTCAAAAACCAAACTAAAGGGCATGAAATATGAAAAGTGGAAACTTCTTGACAGATAAGTCCTTGGTGTTCTTCGATCGGTTGACATTATCCTGAAAACATTGCTTTCAATATAGTCAAGGAAAAATTAATGACGGGTCTAATGGTATCTCCTTCTAATGTCTATGAATGGCGACTATTCAACCTATGAATGGCGGGTGGGGATTTAATGGACTAGCTCCAAATACTAGATTTAATGGACTAGCTCCAATTTCCTACAACACAAGGCTTCGACGGAGAACTGGCATTAGCACTTCGACGATCAAGTTAGTAATGAGGTGTGAGAAAGTGAGTGCAATAAATGAAAAATTGATGGGCATCTAAGATGTGGGAATTGAGATGTTTATATAGGGTTTTGGTGTGCATGTGAGATAACGGTGCTCAAATAACACAGATTGATGTATTTACCGATGCATCATAAAATAGAAGATAATACGAATAACTAACAATATAAGTAATCCAAGAAGGTCCCCATAAATCATAACAAATAATGTCAAGAGGTCTCGAAACATTTGATTCAGACAACGAAAATAGTAATTCATAATTCTTACTAACAATACAACTAGGTAAATAGAGTGTAAGGCACTCTTATCTGACTTAAACGAAATATTACTACGATGCAAAATACGACTAACTACTTGAGATGTGGGATGGAAATGTCTCTCATGCTAGGTGGCAATCGAGGTGAGATGACTACGAGCTAAAGCACGAACATTTGAAGGTAGAGTAGATAGAGCATTGTTGTTCAAGGCCCGAAGTATAACTTGTTTGGAATGAAGGTCCTTCATAATAAAAAAAATGATCAAAAAATTCCACAGAAGCATCGTTAGCATTGGTTAAAGCACTAATCGAAATCAAATTGGACTTAGATGTAAGAATGTGTAACACATTTGATAAGCGTAATGATATATCACAAGCTGGAATTATAGAAGAGCCAATATTACGAATTGGAAGAGAAGAACCATTACCTAAGATGATCTCCTCTGGAACTGTGTACTCGGAATGAAGATTTAGATTTCCCAAATCAGAAGCTAAGTAGTGTGTTGTACCACTATCCATGAGCCAATTCAGGTTGGAGTTGGAAGTTGCGGTATTGTGAGAGTTGGGTGAGTGGCCTCTGTAGTTTGTTCGAGGAGTGGGACACTGTCGTGACGTATGGCCAAAACCTTGGTGATTGTGACACCTAAAGGACGCGATGTCAAGCGGGGCTGATTGTGTTTGATTTCTAGCCTAATAAGTGTTTGAGTTTGGCTTGCCGAGAATAGACTGAGGTTGCCTTCGGTTGGAAGACTGATCCATTTATGACTTGTATTGCCCTATGTGATAGCCTTTACCCCTGCCAGAGGCTGATCGAGCTGAATAGTGCGCTGACAGAGCGTTAACATCATATGCCAGTGATTTCTCACTCACCAAGTAACGCTCTTATGTCAAGACAATGCCTAGCAAATCATCGAAACCAATTATTCATGTTGCTACCGAACAACAGACATCTCGGAGTGGACCACGTAAACCATCCAAAATCGTATAAACATCCTCATCACTAGTAGGATGTTGAATAGAAGCAAGACGATCAACAATTAACTTTGCACGATGCATATATTCACTGACCGTTTCAGTTTGTGATTTGATCAACGAGTGCAATTGTTTGAGCTCACGAGCCTAAGCCTTCTCGAGCTTGAGCCACACTTCCAGAGCTGTACGTGAATCGATTACTTGAGGTAAGGGAGATGGTTTCATCGAACTATATATCAAGAGGAGGACTAGTTGATCCTGTCGAAACCATTGGAGGTAGGCTAGATTTGGATGATTATTCTCCAATTGAGTAGACAGACAAACTTCAGTACCATCAACAAGAGAAATGAGACCCCAGCCTCTGATCATGGTGCTTAGAATTGTTTTCAAAAAAATAAAAATGGATGAGTCCAATTTGATTGGCACATGATGCACAAAGGAGGGAGCGACAACATTAGATGAAGAGTGAAATGTGGTTGGGAGAGCATTGGAGGTGGTGTTTCCATCGGCCATAGAAATAGGCAAGGGAGGGGGCGACGTTGAATAGAAAATTTTTAGAGGGAGAAGACGGCGGCTAGGTGAGAATCGACCTGCAATTGATACCAAGATAACACTAGATAATTTGGATTTTCTATACTCAGTAGAGCTAGAGAAACAACTTGTATATATAGTGATAGTAATTAGGGTTCTATACATATAATTACAAACATAACCCTAAGTAATTAATTACAAAATATCACGAGTATACTTATTCATAAATATATCGTATCAAGCCCACGTACCAACTTTGTCAGGCTGTCGGTGGCGGTGAAGCCACACCCGCATTAAATGAAGTTGCTAGGTGGTTGGGTCTCCATACGCGACAACACTGAATGTTGACGTTTCGCGTTGGCAAGGCCGAAGCCTAAGGGCGGAATCGATGATGTGGCCTCCTCTACTCCAAACATCAAGGCCGACTGCTTTAAGATCTCCGTACATGACAATATTGATGCTGGCTAAGTCGGCAGCGCGTGCCTCGGAACTATATACTTGAGTGATATCAGAAGTTAAGAGATGGGGCTGATGTAGGATTTAATGGGCTTATTTCGGGACTTTGAATCAACTTTCAAAAATCTTCCTTGATGGGAATGCACTTGAGCGAAGAAAGGATAAGGAGTTGTGCGGATTCTTTTGGTTGCAAGGTTGACAACTTTCCTCTAACTTACCTTGGCACACCTCTTTGTCCAAAAAGAATTCCACTTTCAAGTTGGAATCCTTTAGTGGCAAAATTTCAATCCCGTTTGGCCGGATGGAAGGGAATTATTTGTCATATGCGGGCTGAGTAATACTCATCAAATCGGTATTGTCTTCCTTGCCAATTTATCTATTGTTGTTGTTCAAAACGCCATCTTCTATTAATGTCAAATTGGTCTCTATGATGAGAAATTTCTTGTGGAAGGGTGATGCATCTTCAAATGGATTATGTAAGGTGAGTTGGTTTATGATAATTCTCCTAAAAGAGTGCGTTGGTCTTGGTATTAGAGACTTTAAAGTTGTTATTTGTAGTTTACTTATGAAGTGGGTTTGGAAGCTTCGTTTTATGGACGAAAACTCCTTGTGGGCTGTTTGTTGTGCGAAGAAATACGGGTTCACTTCATGGTTTGATTTAAGGGAGACCCGTTTGGAAATATTTTGTTTCGAACACTCGCATTTCAATTGGTAGCGGAAATGACATCTTATTTTGGCTTGATAATTGGACAGCAAATCAGCCCTTAAAGACCTCTTCCCGGACCTTTTTCATTGTCGTAATAATAAATGGGCCTCGGTCATAGCGGGATGTATGGGAATAGTCGGTGCAAATGCATTTCAGAGGCCATTTTGGAAGTTCAGATTGCATTTGGCTGCCCAAGGTCGTTGTGAGGAATTGCTTGTGTGGATAACGGAGACTAATCATAGGGTATTAGGAGCTGATGGCGCTGGTTGTTTAGGCAACGATGTTTGGCCTCCTGCAACTTTCTTGGAAGAAAAAGATAAGTTCCTTTGGCCATTAGGTCCCGGAAATTCCTTTTCGGCTAGCTCCTTTTACCATGGCTTCTTCTCCGAGTCACGATGGCGGGAACCAGACCTCGACTTTATGTTACTTTGGAATTCGCGTCTTCTTCTGAAGGTTCGCTTCTTTGGTTGGTTGTTGTTTCATGAATGTTTACTGACAAAAGATTTTCTTGTTCGAAGAGGATGCATTAGCGATGCGGATGGGATTTGTCCCTTTTGTTCTAAGTTGGAATCCATGGACCATGCCATCCTTCATTGTCGCGATAGCTCCCGCTGTTGGAGGTACCTTATGGGATTGTTTAACATCTCTGTTCCCATGTCATCATCTTGCTGGTATTTTTTACAAGTTTGGCGGGCTCTATTCTCTGTTGGGCAGCCGCAAGAGTTTTTCACTTCCTTGTGGTTCTTTATAGCTTGGGCGCTGTGGAAAAGAAGGAATTTGTTCGTCTTCGAGCGAGGACCCTGTTTTATCTAGTCTTCATGTGTGTTGGTTATAATTTAATCGTAACAAGAGTAACTTAGGTTTCTCTGTCGTGGATGTTTTGATTAATCCGTCGGCTTTTCTCGATTGTAACCAATAACTATTATTTTGGTTGATGTACTCATCTTGAGTATATCTCCATCCCTTTTATTTAATTTTATTTTGGAATGAGATTAACATGATTCTTGAGACCGGTTTAATCAACTTAGTTGAGACGGTCGCAATCTTTGAAACTAATTCTCACTCCATTTTTTTTTAATAAAAAGGGAAAAGTGGCTCTGTAATGCAGAAATTATACTATTATTATTACTACTGGAAATGCAGGTTGTGTGAAGTGTGAAAGCAAACTGGCAAATGGCAATGGCAGACAAGAAATGTACTAATGAATTATTCTTCTACGAGTGAAGGTTAAACAATTCTGTCAAACCATCCCAATATCTCAGTATGATATCACTTTTTTGTTGTTGTGAGCGTCTAATAAAATTGAAATTGTATTTCTAAATTTCACATTTTAGAGTTTATATTGTTGTAAACGTGCAAATTTAAATAAAAATAATAAAAAAAAAACCTGATACGTATGAAAAAAGCTGCGATAGAGTTAACTTTTACATTAAGCTAGGAATAAGAGCAGTAACATTTTAAATTTTACATGTTTTTTTTGTCATAAAGTACATACATAATTGTTATCAATGAAGTAAACTTAGAAATTTTACAAAAATCATCAAATTTAATACACCTAATTCGTCTTCCAGTTGCAATAGTATTAATATGAAATGACATATATAAAAATACTTCAAGAGTTTTCGAGATATTTTGTATACCTATACTAGAGTTTTGAATTATAGGAACGGAATAAAATCTTATCCTTATTTATTTTGTGTCTCATTTTATATATGTTATCAGTAATATTTATGATTCATGATTAATATATAAATGACGTAGATTGAATCTTAATACAATTACTTTTGTATTAGACGAGATTAAACTTATTTGTATGTTCATTTAGTTTATCAAGCTCAACACTTTAGATATTCAACGATTATCTACATGGTAATAGAACCAAAGAATGCCCAACAACCTGAAAGATTCTAGGTCTACATGTAACTTTCAAGTGGAGTATGGACCAACATGTCTAAACCTAATTGCACTTAAGGGGAGTATTAGAAATGTGAGATTATTACGTATTAGAAATAAATATGAATTATGAGTGATATGTAAATGGTGTATATTGTATCTTAACATAATCAACTTATCAACCTCTTCACTGTCGAGGCTCACAAATTTCCTATCATGTACACGTTCAAATTGTGAGCTAAAATAAAAAAATAGAGAAAAAAAATGAGCAAATTAAAAATGAAATAAAGCCACGTCTAGAATACAGGCACCTGTTTAGTTGTGTTGAAAAAAGAGCATGCTGTACTGAAATAATTTAAGAAGAAAAAAAAAAGAAGAATTTGCATTTATTTAATGAATCATTAATTACGGCTTTTCTTAAATTAAATTATCCCCAATAGGTACCTAAACAAACAGTAAAAAAATCACTGCTGATTATAATTTCCATGGACTGAAAAAATGAAAAAAAAATTGACCAGGATTTGAATTCAAAGATTGTGGAAAAAGCCATGTTAATTGGAATCTGCACAAATCTAATGAACTGACCAAAGTAAATATGAAGCCGAATGCTAATGGACAAATATTATCAAATCTAATTAGTGAGAGAAATGTTAATGACCATTCAAATTTATGAAAAGAAAACTTTGGAAATTTTCCCAATTTAATAATTGTAAGTGATGATAATAACCTCTCAACTTCTCTTAACTCTTTGCGAAAAAAGTTTTAAGCAATTAATAATTTATGCTGCATTTGCAAAATTACTTCAGTATGATTATTTTTCCTTATTTTGTTATGTTAAAAAAGTTAAAAATCTGTAAAACAATTTTAAGCGCTCTCTACGAGATTTAAAGATTGAAAAACATAACACTGAGAAAAGATTTATTAAATAGAGAAAAAAGATTTCAAAACACATATAATATAGCATTGAAAAAATTTTTGTTATCTTATAATCAAATTTTGATTTGAATAGAAACAGATCTTAAAACATTTTAAATCTCGCAACTTCATATTTACAAAAATTAGACTAAAACTTGAATGACCAAAACAGATTAGTGTTCTTCATATTTTTTTTTTCAGTTTCTAAGATGTAGATAATAATAATTTTTTTTCATCCAAATTAATTTAAACCAATTGATTGTAAAACTCTGGTTAAACCGGTAATACCATATATCGGTGGCTTCACTAGTTTGATGTTTGATATGGTTATAATAACATTAATCATTAAAAGTATAATGTTATTTGATGTAGAAATGGAGTAACCCGTAACCATTAGACATGTCATGGAATATTTTGACAAAAAAGCTTAAGCTAACATATATACAAACTCAATTCTAGGTCTTATATTATTCTTGACACCCCTGGTTTGCAATTGTCCTTGGCTTGAAGCATGTATAACACACACTGTGTTAAATTATAATTCAACAAACCAAGATTTGAATCTTCAACTTTTGGTTTTAGTTACTTTGAGACTATATCATGGAATTGTTTGACGCAAAAGTAAAATCTTACCATAACTCTTATATTATTTGAGATAGAAAGTTTTCGAGACTAAAGTTGAAACTATCATACTCGTCATGACCATAAACATATAAAACATAAAATTTCAAAGCAAAAGATAGCACTAACCCTATAAGGACCCCAATGAGAGAGCATGTGGAAAAGCGAAGAGGCAAGAGTTAGAAGACAAGGGTTGAAGAGGACAAATTATTACTGAGAAGTTTAGCAAAGAAATAGCTGAGTAGTGGGTCAATATACAACACGAAATTTCTTGTGCAATTCCTTGTGTTTCGCTGCAGATTCTATAATATAATTTAAAAAATACATAAAAAGAGGGTAAAAAGTGTCAAAGGCATGGGCCAGTCACAGTGGACAGATAGGACTGTTGAATTTGACACTTGAACAATTATAACCCTCTCTCTCTTTCTTTCAGACAGTCTTTTTGCCTATATATGTAAGCAAACAATTAAGGATTTATGTAATAAAAGTGGAGTGTTAAAAATGGGGGGATTCAAGCATTTGGTGATTGTTAAGTTTAAGGAAGGTTCAGCTGTTGAGGAGATCTTGAATGGCATGGAAAAACTTGTTGCTGATGTTGATCTGGTCAAGTCCTTTGAATGGTTTGTTTTTACTTGCTATTTAAATTAATTATCTTTTAGCCTAAAGTGTTATTTTGATTATATAGAAGGGAGTTAAGACTCAAAAGGTTAAGGCGTGATTTCCCTTTCTTTTTATTTATAATTTAAGCAAAAAAACATATTAGGTAGGGCATAAATGCTGCTAATTGAAGGTAAAGGAGCCATTTTTTATAATTTTTGGGCAACAAACTTTCTATACTTTGCAAGTATATGGTTTTGCAGCATGATATACTAGAGTTTCTTAGACATAGATATTGAAACAAATTTAAATATGTACTGAGCCATTTATTATAAAAATTCATCACAGATATAGGTTTGTGTTCTTTTCAATTTATTTACAGGTGAACTTACTGAAATGTATTTATTTTAGTATAAGTTTATAAGTATGTAGTTACTATAACTAATGAAGTTCACTTAACTAGATGTTGAATAAATTGAGAAAAACACAACCTTAAAATTAAATTATATCGTGTTATGTATATTGAGAGATGTGCTTATAATGGCAGTACCAAGGGGTCGAGTGGTGCACTGGCCCCACCTTAGCCACCAGAAATCACAACATCCATTGTATTTCTGATGCCCCACACGCTTGCGAAGGCAGTGAACGAGGCAGTGGCAATGCCAAAATGTCCCATCCCATTTGACATTATTGCACCGTCACTGAATTTACCAAATAAAATTAAAATTATGATGAATGATAATCTATAAGCTAAGACTTTCTGGTCAATTCATTTTCTTAAGAAAACAAATGAACATGCTTATATCTTATATGTTAGGACAGGGGGCAAGACACAGAAGGAGTAGAGATGTTGACACAAGGCTTCACACATTCCTTCTCAATGACATTTGATAGCAAGGAAGATTACATTTCATTTCAAACTCATCCTAATCATGTTGAATACTCTGCTACTTTTTCCGCTGCTATTGAAAAAATTGTGGTGCTTACTTTTCCACCCGTTCAGCTTAAACCACCACCGCCACCACCAGCAGAACCCGCACCAGCCGCCGATGCATAAGTTTTAATAATAGGGAAGGTGCTTTGTATTTTTCCTACAATTATATGTGTGTATCAACATATTTGCTACCTTAAATTGGAGCGGTATGTGGAATTTAAACATGGTCTATAATGTATCAAGAATATGTCTCTCTTGATGTGGTTTAGTCATTTTCAGTAAATTTGTGTCTTTGTGATGAACAGTCAGGTTACCAACTATGTGATTTGATATGTCCTTTTTAATTGTTTTTTAAGCTATCTATTTGCTAAATAGTCAAAAAGCTGTGTAATAACTATTTTACTTTGTGGTAATTTGTTATAAAGGGTGATTTTTAAAGTTTATATTTTGATTGTCCCCACGTTAACAAATATTGTCTCCCTTCATTAATCATTTTTATATATTGACACCACCGATATATAATTTCAAGAAAACATACTGCACTCACATGAAGAAAATTTACAGAACAATGTATCTGAGCAGGATAGTGAATTTATTCAACTACAAAAAACCTCAAACATATTTGGCAAAGAGATATATCTTAACGCTCCTTATGATCAACATTCGGTCTTCTTTTATATTCTCTATGGTTGATTTTCAACTTTAAAAAAAGTTGGGAATATCAAAACCAATAATCTTGAAATTTTAATGGGAAAATCGGAGCTATTCATTTGAAAACAATTGAAATCCCACTAAGTAGAATTCAAATCCAAAGGTTATTAAGTACTACCTATAGAAGCATTTTTGCCCCATCATCTCAATCATATAAGTTCCGGACATGTTCAACCTAGAACACAATAGATTTGTCTACTAGGTGATACTATTTTCATGACAAGGTTTATAAGGTTATAGTGATACTGTTTGGGGTTGTTTTTCCAGCTATTACCTAAAAAAATTTCATTTACACACTTTTAATTGAATAACACATTTTGATATTTGATTCTTTAAACTAATTAATTAAGATCAGTTTCTTATTAATTCATATGTCCAAATATGAAAAACAAACTTGAGAATGAAATATGACGAGAAAAAGTAATCTCAAACTTTTTAATGTTTATAAAATTCATGAACAGAGCAGACAGGTGACCAAACATGTGGTCTAAGGACCCATTAGTCAGAGAGAAATCACGTGCTGCTTTGCAAAGTGAGCAAAAGGTGGACTGTCTACACAAAATATTATGGCAAAAAGAAATGCTAACGGAGGATTACAGAAAAAATAAAGATTATTACTTTTTTAGAATTTCAATAAATAGGATTGTAGTGAATGTTTTACTTTTATTTCTCAATGCATGATGCCATTAAGCAAATGATGAAAAGGAAGGCAGAAAGTTAAGATTCCTGGAAAGATTTAAAGAAAAGTCCTTAAATAGAATGATTTTCACTCAATTACTGCCATTTTTAAATTAGTTCGATAAGAATTTTCAATTTAATCTACTAAATAAGTCTTATTTGCTGTGATTTGTTCAAGGATCAAATTTTTTTTTAAATATGAAGTATTTTTTGTTAAATTTTTTAATCATGTTATTTGAATCCACGAAATTTAACTTGGTTATAATTGTTATAGAACCATTTGACCCAAAAGCTTAAACTGATAGGTAAGATCCAATCGTAGTATTTATATTATTCCTAACACTCCTCGCACGCGAATGCTCCTTAGGCTTGAAGCGGGTATAACACAGACTCATTTAACTATGTGTTGCAATTACTTTTAACAAATGGAGTTGTTGGGATTCGTACCCTCGACCTTTAGATCTAAGCTGACCTGATACCATGTTAGGGAACTGTTTGACCAAAAAGCTTAAGTTGATAGTTAAGGTCCAATCGTAGTATTTATATTATGGATAATTAAATCATATACCTCAAAAAATTAGATTTTATTGCTTTTACAATAATAAGAAATTAATATTCACTTTGCCATTTTATTAGATTCTTTTTTGTTTTTAGCCTTATTTCCTTGTAACTACCTAATCTCTCCAATTTAATTTGAATTTTGCAACTTCAAACCTCCATATCTCATAAACCATTGATTTTTTTGAATCAATGATTTGAAATATTTTGTTTGTTTTAATTTTATCTTTAAAATGACATACCCTTTGAATTTTTCAAAAAAATAAAAAATTTATCGCAATCTTATACATAATATAAAAGCTGTATAATAAAAATCATAATTTTTTATGAAGACGTTATACAATGTATAAGAGTGGTATAATGTTATTTAAAAAAGAATATATAGAATACATTATACCACTCTTATATCATGTATAATGCCTTCATGAAAAAGCAATAAAAACAAGTATTACACAAATGTATAAGGCTACGATAGATTTTTTTTTACTAGAAAGTGAGTTTTGTTAAAAAAAATAACCACTATTATACTATGTATAAGAGCTTTCATATCAAGTTTAACGTCTTCATATCATGATTTTTATGGGGAAATTGGTCCTATTATGAACATAAAGGAGAAAGAAATCCATATAAATTCATCATACAAATTTACATAATTTATAAAGTCTTCACGAAAATGCAGTTAAAAAGACATTATACTACAATTATACATTGTGAAAGATTGCGAAACATTTTTTTTTCGAAAAAATAAAGTCTATGTCATTTTAAAGATAAAATTAAGATAAACAAAATATTTTAAAGCGTCGATTCAAAAAAATCAACGGTTTGTGAGATATAGACGTTTGAAGTTGCAAAATTCAAAATAAATAAAAAAAGAGAAGGTAATTAGAAAGGTTGACAAAGTCAACTTAAAAAAGGGTAAAAAGAAAAAAATGTTTCTCTTTTTTATGTAAAAGAAAAAAAAGATTATTAATTTTTGAATTTTGCAACATTATAGATTTGTAGAGCCTAAATTTTAAAAAGAAAATGTGACAAATTAAAAAATAACCCTTAAATTATTCCTAACACTCCCCCGTACGCGAATGCCCTTGGGCTTGAAGCGGGTACAATACAAACCCATTCTGTTATATGTTGCAACCCCACTTGTGTTAGATGGGCTCAACCCCACTTGTATGCTTACTCAAGGTATCGAACCCAACACTCTCCCGGTCTACGCATTGTCTACATGGTATTAGAGCGAGAAAAATGCCTAACAGCGAGATCCTGAGTTCGTGTTAAAAGTCCTGGTGGAGTTTGGGCTAGCGAAAAGACTAGACCCGTTGATAACCTTGAGCCTCCGAGGAGATAAGCCAAGGAATGTTTGGCAAGTGGCAACTAGTCCAGGCCCAGTTGCATTTGAGGGGGAATGTTAGAGATGTTGGGATTATCCCACATTGTTAATAAACATGAATAATGAGCAGCATATAAGTGGAGTAGATTGGGCTTTAACACAAGCTAATTGGTTTTGTGTTAGATGGACTCAACCCCACTTGTACGCTTACTTAAGTTATTGAGCCCAATACTTTCCAGACCCACGGATTCTTTACAATAATTTGTTCATTAATTGAGTGAGATTAGGTAGCATTTTTTTTTTTTCAAATGAAGAAATAAAACATTAATGTACATGAACTGATCCACTACAAGAAAACAGGAGTTTTGCAACGGACAGCTTGCAACGGAAAATTTTTCATTGCAAATTCTCAAGATTGCAACGGAAACTACAAGGGAATACATTTTTGGTTGCAAAATTTATATAATTGAAATAACATCTATTTTTGCAACGGTGATTGCAAGTATTTTTTAATTCACTTGCGAAAATATGGTGGGAAAATGTGAAACAGACTTTGCAAGTATTTTTCCTTTTCCATTGCAAATGTTGTGCAAAGGAATGAGAAATGAGTGATTTTTGTTTAATTAAAATTAATAAAATAATAACAATAATGATAATGAAAAGAATAAAACAAATATTGATATATGTATCGTAACTCTTAATCACTTGATTCTCTCATTGTCTTCTCTCCCAAATTTCTCTCTCGATGGTCGCCGCGAAGGGGAAGAGATTTCTGCCATCGTTCGTTCGTTGGCCGAAGAGACCGGCTCTTCTCCCTTTTAACCACCTCTACCTTCTTCTCTTTTTCTATCTCCTTAACCAAAATCAAATTGAGAAATAAACCCAAAACCCAAAACCTAAGGTAAATTGAATAACCCTTTTCATTTTGCTTTTTTATCTCTCGATTACTTATGGGTTTTCATATCTGGTTTCAGTTTCAAATAATTTGATGTAATTTGGGGTTATTTTGTTGTATGACGATGCAGATTGCTGCCTCTCCTTTTGAAGGTGAGTACTTCTATTTGTTTCCTTTGTAATGCAGATCTGGTTATATGTATCGATTTGTATTTTATTTCAGGTTATTGTGTACTTGATTGAGTATATGGATTACAGTGAAAATAATTATGGCCTGTGACTTGGTGTCAAATTGGATTGATTGTGATAGATTTTGTTATAATTTATAATATCTCCTATTTTCAAGTTAGTGTCAAAGAATGTAATAAGGAATAGTAATTGGATTAGGTCTCCTATGGTTAAAAAATATAGAGAGTATGCTCTTGGAAGAAGAAATGAGAGGGGCAAACTATGTATAGTTAGTTTATCCCTTTGAAGAGTGAGACCGAGAATAAGATGTTGTCTAGTTGTTAGTTGGCAAAGGTGTATCTTAAACTTTCAAAACTACTAATTGCTTCATGCATCCCTTGTCAAGATGATAAATCAAAACTATCCACTTCCTACTTAGTAAATTTTTTCTGAAATTGGGTTTCTCAATCTCTTGGCTAGCTCACTAGTTCAGAGTTAATGATACATTTGGTTTAAATCAATCGCTAAGCAAATTTTACTAGATAAAGTGTTTATACTCTGCTTATTTATTTTATTTTGTCAAAATGAACCAGGTTGTTTTGAATAATTGATTGCAGAATGTTGTCATATCATCAGTGTAGTCAAAGGCGTGCCTTAGGCACTAGGTGCACTGGGCAAGGAGGCTGGTGCCTCCTAGCCCTATAGGCGGTGCATATGACGAAGGCGTGCGCCTTTATATGTGAGGCGCAAGGCCCATATAAGGTGCCAAAGGCGCATAATGCAGTTAAGAAGTAGTTTTAGGGTTTTTTTTATTTATATTTTCACCTCTTAAAACTCTAATGCATTTTTCCTATTTAGTTTTGAATTAGAAAGCCACAAGAATTACTTTAGTTTTCCTATTTAGTATAGAATACTTTAGTTTTCCTATTTATTACACAGTACTAAATGTGTATCAACTCTGTTTATGACATAATACTTTAGTTTGTTACGTTTAAAACTCTGCTTCCACTTAGTCTGCTATAGTGCTATAAATAACCGATTCTACTAATCAATTTTCAATTACCAATCTGCCTGCATAACCAATTCACGGTTGCCTCATCCTCAAGCCCCCAACTTGCTGATTTCGGCCTGAGTTGTCTGCTATTGCTGCATCTAAAGTGTCCACAGATCAATCAGTGATCAGTCATAATTCAACTTCATCATTCTGAACTTGATCTTGATGATTCCGATGATTGATAATTATGTTTTAGATTGACAGGAATTAGTTTTATTAGTGAACTTTGAATTGATAGGAATTAGTTTTATTAGTGAACATTGAATTGATAGGAACTAGTTTTATCATTATGAACTTTGAATTTTCTTTTAAGTTAAAAAAATTTTAATTTAATTTTTTTTAGTTCATGCACCTAGTTTGCGCTTTTTGTGCGCCTTTGCCTCGCACCTAGGCAACTGGACCCCCTGTCACCTTGGTTGCGCTTAGTGCCTTGACTACTATGCATATCATACTCAAGTCTTGTAGCACACTAGCACCTTACATAAGCCTTTACCAACAAATCTTCAACAATAATTGGTTCTCACAAACACATGTCGACATTTGTGTAGAATATATATTTTGGCATTTGACAATTTTATCTTTGAACTTCTATAGAGCTTTTTTTATTCTTTATTGTTTCATTCGATTCAAGTGGGCATACATGGCTATTAAAGTTTAAATGTAGTTGTGCTCTCAATTCCTATATCAACAAGTTTGTTCTCTAAATTTCGTAGTCAGGTTAGGCTCTGCTTCTATTTAGTTAATTCAAGTAATTTGTATTTATAAGCCTTCTTATTTATTTTTAAACTATTCCATGTAGAATATGATGATGCCATGAAAATTATTAAGTAAAATTGACAATCATTTTCTTAAGTTTTGTGAACTAAATTACAGCTTTATTTCAAGAATGTTAATCTCATATGGTCATATGTAGCCTCTCCGTACTTGTTTGCCTGCCATTACAAGAAAGCATAAGATGGTCATAGTTTTGTTTTGCCATGGACTAATGTTTTCCAATGAACTTGTATTTCATATTGCTCCCTATTGGTAGGTCATGAGTTGCAAGTTTAGGCCAAATCTTTTCATCAGTCCTCTAGCTCTACATATATTGGGCTATATATTTCTTGTAAGATTGT
>CATIWQ010099436.1:0-18185 GCA_949673415.1 Euphorbia schlechtendalii | reverse complement strand
TTGAATATCTGGCCTAGTGCATGTCAGATATTTGAGACTACCAATCAGGCTTCGAAAATTTGTTGGGTTCACATTGACTCCACCTTCATCTTTGATCAATTTCAAACTGCATTTAACTGGAGTGTTGACAGGATTGCAATTCTCCATTTTGAATTTCTTCAAGATTTCCTTGGCAAAGCCACTTTGCGAAATAAAAATACCTTCTTTGTTCTGCTTCACTTTTATGCCCAAATAATATGACATCAAACCAATATCAGTCATCTCAAATTCATGAGTCATTGACCTCTTGAAATCATCGAACATTTGAGGATTGTTCCCAGTAAAATTAAGATCATCAACGTACAAGTAAACAAGAAACATGTCTCCATTCTTCACTTTCACATACAATGCATATTCATGTGGAATTTTGACAAATCCATTCTCTTGAAAGTATTTGTCAATACGACTATTCCAAGCTCTTGGTGCTTGCTTTAGCTCGTACAACGCTTTCTTCAGTTTCAACACCTTTTCTTCATGATCTTTCACAATGTAACCTGGTGGTTGTTGGACATGGATTTCTTCCTCCAAATACCCATTCAAAAATGTTGATTTAACATCCATTTGATGAATCTTCCATCCATTTTGTGCAGCAATTGAAATCACCAGTCTGATTGTCTCCATTCTAGCAACTGGTGCAAACACTTCATCATAATCAATACCAAGCTTTTGACTATATCCTTTCGCAACAAGCCTTGCTTTGTGTCGAATGATTTCTTCATTTCCGTACTTGACACCAATGGGCTTTTTGTCAGTTGGAAGTTTAGTTAACTCCCATGTCTTGTTCTTCTCTATCGCTTGAATCTCCTCCTCCATAGCTTTTCTTCACAAAATCTTTTGAATTCATTGGATGTGAATTCTCCCCCTCTATCAGATCTTAAGGCTTTGATGTGGTTGCCACTTTCTTTCCCCTCCAATGCTTTGAACTTTGTGAAAGCTCCAAATGCTTCTGATTTTTCCTTCAGAAGATACACCCATATTTTTCTGCTATAATCGTCAATGAATAGCAAAAAATATTTGTTGCCTCCCAATGATATTGGTGTCATCGGTCTGCAAACATCGACGTGAATGAGTTCCAGTGGCGCATTTGCTCTAGACATGGACTCCTTTGGAAAACTGTTTCTGGATTGCTTTCCAACAAGGCATCCCTCACAAAGCTGATGAGGTTGATTAATTGGGAGAAGATCGTGAACCATCTTCTTTTGGCTTAGTAATTTCAACCCTCCAAAATTGAGATGACCAAATCTCAAATGCCAAAGCCAATGAGAATCTTTCACGCAAGCTTTCAAACACTTGACCACGTCCATCTTGATGTTGAGAGTGAACATCCGGTTCTTCGACATTGGCACATTTGCCAATAACTCCTTTTCATTTAATAGTAACAACTTATGATTCATCATGTACACCTGATAGTTTTTCTCCAGCAATTGCCCCAAACTTAGAATATTACTTTTCATGTTTTGAACGTAATACACGTTGCTAATAAATTGATGCTCTCCATTCTTCAAACGAATAAGAATGGTTCCTTTGCCTTTGATGGGAACTTTGGATGAATCCCCAAAAACAACATTTCCGTTGAATGATTGGTCCAATTCCATGAACAATTTCTTATCTCCACACATATGGTTACTTGCACCATTATCAAGATACCATATGTTATTGTCTTGACTCTGTTCACCTTCACGGGTTAATAATACTATGTCAGTTACATCCTCTTCTTGAATGTTATTTGCCGCTTCCTCTGCTTGTCTCGGTGGACTCCGACATTCTGCTGCGTAGTGACCAAATCTAGAGCAATTATAACATTGTATGTTGGACTTGTCATGTCCATCATTTTTCCACGAGTGTCCTCTTCCTCTTCCTCTTCCTCTTCCTCTTCCTCTTCCTCGTCCTCGTCCTCGTCCTCGTCCACGTCCACGTCCACGTCCACGTCCACGGCCTCTACCTCTTGTGGACTGGTCATTTCCATCATTGTTATCAGCTCTCCCAAATTGGTGTGATATGCCACGTCCTCTTCCTCTATATCCTCCATGGCCTCTACCACATCCTCATCTAGCATCTCGACTATTTTCACCATCTATCAGTGTAGCCTTTACTGCCAGGACTTGTTCAATAGATTCTTCTTTATGTCTGTTTAGTCTTCTTCCCTTACTTGCAATGAACCAACGATTTCATCAACTGTCATTGCACTAGTATCTCGAGATTCTTCTATGGCCACTACTATATAGTCAAACTTCAGTAGTAGTGATTGTAGAATTTTTTCAACGGTTCCGGACTCCATCTTTTCACCTTTTTGCCGCATTTGGTTGACGACAGATTTTACTCAAGATGAGTAATCGATCACAGCTTCCATCTCCTTCATTTTCATTGTCTCAAACTCTCCTCTTAACATTTAAAGTCGAACTTTCTGCACTTTCTCCTCGCCTTGAAGAGAAACTCGTAATATGTCCCATGCTTTCTTTGAGGTAGTTGCTTCTGCCACCTTCTCGAACATAACATCATCCAACCCTTGATGGATTAGAGTAAGTGCTTTCTGGTCATTTCTTCGATTCTTTTGCAAACTGTCTTCATCGGATTGAGATAGTTGTGCATCTTCGGTTGGGACTTCGTAACCTTTCTAAACAATATCCCAAACATCTTGGGCTCCAAGAATCGTCTTCATTTTGATGAACCAATTTCTGTAATTTGTTTTTGTAAGTTGTTAAAGTTGAATGAAACACCATTGGTATTCATTATTTTTGAAAGAAAAAAAAAAACTGATTATAGGCGTTTAGGGGCTGTTGCAACACTTTGGGCGTTGCAAGTGATTTCTAATGGAATTTAGCAAGGAAATATTTTCTGACGGAAATTTGCAAGGGAAACAGTAAGAAATTATTTTCTGATAGAAATTTTGCAAGGGAAAATGTTTCTTGCAGAGACCAAAGTTTCAGAATTTCACCTTTTTCACTCAGAATAAGAATTTTTTCGAGAAGAAGATCAAGCTTTCAACCTAGCTCTGACACCACTTTGTTGGGGGAAAGAGTTTAATTAAACAAAATATTAATAAGAAACATATACAAACTCAAGAAACCTTACTCAATACTTAGTTTTTATTAATCAACATCTCACACATACAATATGCAGGTTACATTCTTTATATAGTAGTTTCAAATCTAAATAAATCCAAACACCATTAATACAATATTTATTTTTTCAATCTTACTACCTCAGCCTTATATATTGATTTTTGTCATCCACTTGTGATTTTGTGCCACCACATTTCAGCTCTTATTATCCAAATGACCTTATTTTAATCCCTTCCTTTGCATGCTTGTTGACTTCTCATATATCAAGAATAAAAACGTGCATATTTGCTGAGGATTTTTTTAATTAAGTTTAATTATCTTTAACAAGGAGAGCAGGAAATTCATCAACAAGTTTTCACCACGATTTTTATAAAAGAAACAAATTCATTTATGTAATCTTATGTTGCCATTAGATTTTAGTTTTATCACCCAATTGATTGATAAAAAATACAAAATTACTAGAGAATTGTTCCAAATGAGACAAAATTTTAAAAAAATACTTGGTGAAAATTGATGCATAAATCAAGAAATTTACACATCCGCATAAGTGAAAATTGTTGCAGTAAACAAACACCTAAACCTTCCAAATCTTACCTCCATAGCCATCATAGACACCGAAGAACGAAGTAGAAGCATCCAAAGGTAATGCAACATACTAAGCACAAAACAATACATAAGTAATAACAATAACTAAAAGGATACGACATCAAAATTGCAAAAGTAAACTAACAATAGAGTAGTTCAATAGAATACCCCAAATTAAGGCCATGCTATGCGTCCATTGTCTATTAAAGTTTAATGAAAATTATCTACTTACACTCATTGGATACAATGTAATGCAACAAGAGATTGTAGGGACCAAAGTTGCAAGCAATGGCACAAAATGCTTTTGGTGTTAATGCCGACAACATATTAAAACCGAATACTCACAGCATCTTCCATGGTAGCAAGCTAACCTTGCATATATGATAGACCATATCAAAGCCTATGATTTTCATCATCATCCAAGAATTTTTCGGTTTAAGAAGAGCTGAGATGTATGCCCATCTTTATCTGATAGTAGCCACAGAAAAACAAAGTTCATATAGATAAAAGGAACTAATAAATAATATAACAATAAGAACAAAATATTCTTCTATTTGGTGTCTTCATTTTCATGAAAATATAGTTAATGATTGATCAAATTGAAATGAATTATCAATCAATACAACATAATCAAGGGAAAAGCCAAATTTAAGCTACAAAATAATCAGATCATAATCTAAGCTAAGATTGGATCAACAAATGAAAAAAAACCCAAAAACTTAATGGAAACATGAGATAACTTAGAATATGGAGTAGAACTCAGAATACATTCTTAAAAAACAAAACACGAAGGAATCCAAACCAGAAATATTTCGTTGAAATAACACAAGATTCAACCAACTAATTAGTCATAGTAGATAAACAAATTGGACATAGAAAGGCTTTCAGAAAGTCAACGAAATTAGAAGGATTTAAGAAAATTATATCTCAGTAATTAGCCAGTCAGTCCAACAGGCCCCTTTGTGCAGAATTAGGGATTCAGAACACTAATAAAAAATAAAGAAGAATAAGAAGAATGAACCCAAATCCAAAATTAAGAAAAACCCATTACGAAAATCAAAGGATGGAAGAAGAAAAACCCTAAATTTTCTGCAAATAGAACGACATAACTTCAGAAAAAGGACAGAGAAGTACCCTTCACGAGTAAAAGGAGAATATTCAGAGAAAGTGCAGAAGAGAAGCAGACAGTGGAACAGGACGACGATGAGAAGTCGGCGACGTGATGGCGGTGGAACAGAGCGCAAAAGAAAGTGAGTCTCAATTGAATGTGAGCTAAGGAAGTTAGGAGAGAGTGTGAATATGATTTATAATTTTTAGGTTAAATCGAGTAAGTTGGGCATTTGCATTGATAATTTTCGTAGGGTATATATCTGCAATAGTATTAAGTAAAAACCGATGGAAATGCTTCTTTATCCAAAAAGTTCTTCTTTAAACCGTAATATTTGGATCGGTTTTCTTGAAACCGATCCAATTGGTTAATGATTTGGATCGGCTTGTTAAGGACCGATCGAAATGAGTGATCCAAAAGGGAATTTCTATATTAGTGCACAACTCTGCGACATCAACAACAAGACAAATCACAAGCTTCCACGTTGTATCTCATGCACCTCTGTATCAGAATGGAATTGATTGAAGTAAATGAGTTTTTGACGCATCATGATTAACGGATTAATCTAGCACCTCAACATTCGAATTCTCTGTCTCTAAACGTCTTGGAATTTGTTACAAATGGACAAATTAGAAAGTTGTGAAGAGAAGAAAAATTGAAGATAAAGTCAAGACGAAAAGTTTGCAATTGCTACTTCCAAGACCTTCAAGTATAAATAGAAGATTGAAGCAGACGTTCAAACTTGGTGAATCATCTCGAATTTCTTAAGAGCTGAAATATTGTCAAATTATTCCTAGCATTCAGATTTTCCAATTCAAGCATTCTAAGCAAATGCTTATTTGTTAATCAGTTTGTCATAGAGACAAACCATCTTAGATTTAACATTGTAAAAGGATTCAGCAATTTTTATAAGTTGAAATCCTTAGTTAGCAAATTCTTAAATCAAATTTGAGTAATTAGGAAGGGTAACTAAAATGTAATTGAGTGGTAGTTAGATAGAAAAGTACTTTCTGTAATAGAGTCTACCCATTGTAAAGGCTTCTTCGCCTAAAGAAAGATGGATTAAAGTTCGAAAAGGAATCCGAGGACTAGAGGTAGTCTCGGGGCCAAAACAGGATAAATCTCAATTGTTAAATTTCTAAACCTATGTCATCATCTTTATAGTGTCCTTGCTCATTCATCATTTTCTTTGTTTTCATAAGTTCTGCTTGAAAACCAATCCAAGCTGAGTAAAGTACTTAGCCTAGATTGAAGATAAACTACACTCAACAAAGCTGGGTAGTTTATAGTTTTTAGACCAACGCATAACATAAGTTACTCAACACGCATCTAAAAACTGAACTTAGAAAAGATTTTTTATAAATCCTAAAAAGAACCAAGTAACTACATTCACCCACTCTGCTTAGTTATTTAAGCTATCTCGACAAGTGGTATCAGAGCAAGTGCTCAGCTTTAAAACTCATCGTCTTTGAGTTAAAGATCCTAATAGCTTATAATAACTTTTCTTCCGGCTCAAGGTAGATAACACTCCCTAAAGAAGGAATGTCTGTAACAAGGCCTCTACTATTTGATGGCCAATACTATACATTTTGGAAAAATCACATGAATAACTTTATCCAATCACAGAGCATGCAAGCTTGGCTAGCTATTGAGTTTGGCCCTAGAATTCCCACAATTGTGCAGAATGGGGAGAGAGTCTCTGTTGATCCAAAAGATTACGATGATGATAACCTAAGACTCCTCAAGGAGAATGCAGCAGTAATCAACTACTTACATTGTGCGCTAGATCTTAAAGAATTTAACAGGCTCTCAAGCTGCGAGACAACGCAAGAAATCTGGAGAAATTTGGAGATCACCTATAAGGGGACTAACAAGGTCAAGGAGTCGAAGATCAACCTCATACTCAGAGAGTATGATTTGTTCTAGATGGGTGTTAATGAGGGTATTCAATCCATGAATACTAAGTTTATTGATATCATTAATGAACTAAATTATGGTTAATTTGAATATGAGAACTATCTCGCAAGCTTGGCTTGCGGGCTACAGCTGGTGGGCCTGCAGCCCACCAGCTTGCAGTGGCCTTGTAGCGTGCTAGCAGCCCGCGATCAATTTTTGCTCGCGGGGTAGCTGCGTAGGCCCCATCCGCGAACATCTCATGTTCGCGGGGCCCACTCGTAAAGGGAAAATTTCCCTTGCTCGCCCATGTGCAATTTTTTCAAAACTCATCCTTAAATCCTTTAATTATTATTTGGTCCAACCAATTAATAATTCATCCAACAATTTTGACTTTTTTTATATTCTTGGCCTAGACTCAGTCTCTAAGTTCTTTACTTAGTCTGGTAAAGACCTAAAGTGTGTAACCTCATAGAATCCCGAAGTATAAAGCCGCTAGAGATTAACCTAAACTTGGCTTCCCATCCGGGAACCTTTAAGCTTAGTTTTTCGGATCGATATGGAACTCGATGACTCTAGACGATCAAATGGACTTTCTAGCAAAAGCATATGATCCCTTGATACTCAAAACTTCACGTGCTTGTGGCTTGATCCGGTTCTACAATAATAACCAATACAATACACTCCTTCCATTAGGTTAATTATTGTCCAGTTTATTGAGCTTGGATTAAGTGTTAGCTCATATAATAGTTGTGGCTATCTTGGAGTTAGAATTGTTCACGAAGAACACCACTCGCCATAATGTATCAAGATTGATTAGAAGCATGTTCTATCAATCTTATACTTTGATCAAAGATTTATGAGTGTGTCACTTCAACAAGAGGCATTAAGGTACAACGCCCATTATATCATTATATCAGGAGCAATGGATCTCATCTTGACTACTTGGCTTACCAATGAGTGATCATCACTATATCCGTAATCACCTGTATCATCCTAATAACTAGAGTATAAATAAGTATGACCCAAAGTATAGTAACTTATACTTGTTATGTTAACAATTTTGATTGAAATACACATAAAGTAATATGCAAGAAGGTTATAGTATGACAAATGTTAATAGTTAGACTTGTTCACGAAGAACACCACTCACCATAATGTATAAAGATTGACTAGAAACATGTTCTATAAATCTTATACTTTGATCAGAGATTTATGAGTGTGTCACTTCAACAAAAGGTCTTAAGGTACAACTCCCATTATATCATTATATTAGGAGCGATGGTAGTGGCCACTACAAAAAAGCAGTCTTTTGGAGATAACTAAATTTGTCACCAAAAGTAGGAAATATTGTCTCCTAAACTTTAGGGGATGATTTTATCATCTTCTCTGTTCGTTACCAATACCCCTGTCCCCGAAGGTATAGGGGACAAAAAACAGAATGTCATCCCTATTTTTAGGACGATATTCGTCTCAACGAATATGGATGATTTTCGTCTCTTACACAAGAGATGAATGTCGTCCCCATTAAAAGAAGACAATTTTTATCCCTAAAATTAAAGATAATTATTTATCCTTAAAAAGTGGGACAGCCTTCATCTTTAAACAATAGAGACAACTTGTGTCTTCTATTAGAAGATGGTTATTCATCCAGAAAAAGGGCACAATTACAGTCTCCTAACTAAATGGAGACGGTATTTATCCTTTATTCGAGGGACCTTATGTAATGGTCATGCAAATAGTTGTTACACTATGTCAATTATTTGGATTGAAGGAAGATACCACGAGCATTAAATGAACAACAATTTTAAACATTACTAGATAGCTCATAAAATGATGAATTATAGCTTGCTAAAACTTGTCCACGGACACATCAGAAGAGAACACATCCATTGACACATATGAAATGAAAGGTTCATAAGGTTATTCATAAGGGTTAAATCATGAACATAAAGAACACAAACCTTGAGATTTGAATTTTCTCCATCTATACTCAGCTGTTATAATATGACTTCAAGCCATAGAGATGGTGACACGAAGTGAGCTGAAGATGACCCAAATCGTTAACCACCTTAACTTGTTTTTTCTTTTGGTAACACTTAACTACTTCACTATAACAACAATAAGGCTGAAAACCGCTAACAGTTGATTAGAGCTTAGTAAAAAACATGTAAAAGAAAATTGCAACTACTGTATTTCGTACCTCTGTCTTCAAAGTCTAGAAGTGAAAATAGAACAAATTGCATTTAAGAAAAACCCATCATTTTTTTGCTAGGTTAGTTACATAGACTCATACTTTGCTCAAGTATGAAAGAAGAAAAAAAAAGCAGAGCCCTAGAACTACCACTACATAAACAGAAAAGTAGAATACTAAATATTAACGTGAAGAGCATAAATTATAGGTTATATAGCATTTAAAAGAAAGGGTGTAGGTTGTAGCTCTGAAATTTTCTAATGTGTATTAACTTAAGGGTGAGTGAACAGCACCAACTTCAGAGTAATCCATAACATAAGTTGCAAATAATTTTTGCTTACTTCAAAGCTAAATTTAATAATTACATCAACAGCAAAACTAATTCATGTTAGCAGAAACAAGTGAACATATTACTTAGGTCAAGTTCTTACTCAGAGAAAACCAAATCAAATTAAACTAACTAAATTATGACAAGCATTCAAGGAACATTCAATTTAGAAACCAAATAGAAAAGGATATCAATCTTTCATCTGTTTACTATATCACTCTCAATTTGAACATTGTCAACTAACTTCACTGTTTAGGTTGGTACAAAATTGCAAATTAAAATACAACTTGAGTATCATAATGAATGTTTAAGTACCCACCTTGAAACATATAAAAAAACAGAACAAGCTACAATATATATCAATAAATTACCTTGGCATGGTTATCTTTCCAGACTTTGCGAGCAATCTAGTGACCTCCCAAATTATATGCCTTAAACTTATTTTTCCAATACTTAGTTAAGTAGCTCTTCAAATGTAAAGTACTGTGTAGGTTAATGTTGAACCAATCTCTGCAGTTCCAAAAAAACACATTTAGCATTAATATTATGCTCTTTAAACTTATAGAAAATACAAGGAAAACAATGTGACGGTGATGAGAAACCACAAGAAGATGATTACAATTTTTTCAACTAATTGAAGCAAACAACTCCATTTAAATATAAATAGGGTGGCATGGATACTCTTAAACACTAACATTTCCTATTTACGTACTGGAAGCCTAAATTTAGGTTATGTTTGGCATGTCCATAAGCAGAAACGTTTCCGTCTCTGTTTCTATTTTTGTACTACATTAATATTGTGTCCAAACTCAAATTGTCAAAGTAAACCATCAATGTTTCTAAGTAAACTCCATGTGTTATTTGGTTTGCCAACAATTAAGATGTTCACATTAAAATGACACACTAATTGGTGAGACCTATCAATTATCATTTATAAACACACGTTTACATATAAGTAATTTATAATAAAATTGGTACTAAATAATCTAGTTATTGTATTCAGAAATGAATTTTTCCTTTGTGGATTAAGATATTATAGCTAAACTAACTCCCCGAGCAAGGCTGTTCTAATTAAACATGTTCTTCTCTTATTAGAGCAATGAACTGCAGTCTCTCGCATTCAATATGTGTACAAATAAAGTTCAAACAACAATCAATTCCAGTACAAAACCTTCATGTGTAGTTCACATTCAATCCATTCAAGGCATGAGTGTGCAAGAGTTTATGTTTAATTTAATTATTAAAGCCCCTTATTAAGATCATTAGAGCAACACTTACTAATAAAAGGTACTAGATTTCTGGGACAAGATAAAGTTAGGGCTATTATGAGAAATATTTGATGTCTTAGAAACGGTTTCTAGGAAATACTTGATTGCTTTCCTTTTTATTCCATCAAAACAAATAGGAGAACATATGACTAATCATTGTAACAAGTAAAAGTTCCAGGAACACATGAAAATAAACTTTATACGCATATAAAAAACACAAACTAATAATAATTAACTAATCATGCTTAATAGATAATAATTAACTAATGTCATTGTCAGCATGATAACAATGCTATAAGTAAAAGATAAAAATAAGACTGGACCATCAAATGAAGTTTCAACCAGCCCATATTGCAAAAAAAACTACCCAAGGGAAGCAATAAAAATTGGAGATCTATTTGATTTCATCACATGAAACAAATCAAAACTAAAAGATGAAAGCAAAATTAGAACTCACACGGATCTTCAACCAAATCTGAATGCAGAACAAGCATCACCCAACTTCTAGTTGTGAATCCAAAAGCATGTGAAACCAAAGCTGTGATCGATAATCCCAACATTAAAACCCTAAAAAAAATTGGCAATTCTTTTTAAGGATATATAATTAAAGTGGAGAGAAAATTGCCAAGTGGATCCCTCACATCTAACGGTTGTGGAGGAATCAAAGTCATGGGCGAAGCGAGATTAACCGACAATTGATATATCTGAAGAACATCAGCAGAAGAGGAAGCAAGTAGATCATGGAAAGTAGAAAGAAAATAAAAAAAAATAAAGGAAAATAACATGAGAGATAGATAGAGAAGGAAAGGAAACAAAAGCGACTCTGCAAGAAGGAGAGAGGCGATCACGAAGGAAAAAACGTTGATGAATAGGAAAAACCATTTTTAGGTTTGATGAAACCAAATCCTTAATTGTATCCGCATCTTAATAAAGTTTAACTATTATTTTTTTTTATAAATTTATTTTTTCAAAGTGGCGTCCCCATTTCAATTTTTTAAGACAATTAGGGACAATATAAATAACAGTCTCCTATGTTAGTTATAAAATTGTAATTAGAGACAATATATATAAGTTGTCCTGTACCTTTTGTCCTGTAAACTCTATTTTTTTGTAGTGGGCGGAGCTAGGATTCTCGGGCTAGGGGGCACACTTGGACAAGACAAATCAACTACGACGAATGGGAAATTGTAGAGGCTCAATAAATATTTTACATTGTTATAGAAATATTTTAATACATGTTGCCATTTATGAGAAAAAATTATCAATGATGACTTGAATTGACATACATACATACATGCATACAATTTGATGTGATATGAAAATGACTAGCGCAATGTTATATTCTTACACTACATCTCACATTTCTCAATCTTTACACTAGTTACAAAAAAATTTTCATATATTTTATGTTAAGTGGTTGATAAGTATACTACATTGGAAGTAAGCATTAAAATAACACAAAAAATGGAAGGAGAAACATGAATTTTAAGATTCACATTAATTTATTAATCAATATTTAAAGAACTGTATAATATTTACTAAAAAATGAAAAGGAAAACAACAAATAAATAAAAAGAAATATGAAACTTTAAGACTCCAAAATATGATAATGTATACTTT
Organism: Euphorbia schlechtendalii; assembly: GCA_949673415.1. Taxonomy (NCBI): domain Eukaryota; kingdom Viridiplantae; phylum Streptophyta; class Magnoliopsida; order Malpighiales; family Euphorbiaceae; genus Euphorbia; species Euphorbia schlechtendalii. Next base: position 6,088 of record CATIWQ010099436.1, on the reverse strand, counting down.
ATAATATACAAACTTGAAACCCCAAAACTAACATATAAAAGTTTGTAATTTAGAAAAAATTATATATATAAAACAAAGAAAGTGTTTAAAGAAAGGAGAAAAGTTTTATAATATAGAAAAAATTATATATTAAAAAACGAAAAATTGTTTAAAGAAAAGAGAGCATGAAAAATGAACAAAAAAAAAAGGAAAGAGGCAAAATATTAGAGTCCAGTTCTAATAGCCTTTACTAGTGGAGTAAGTATCATAAAATGTTAGATAATGAACTATAATAGATATATTCCTTAATTAAACCTGTATTAGAGTAAATACTTTACCGGCCCCCACCCGCCCCTTCATCCCTGAGCGATGGATTTATCTTGACTACTCGGTTTACCAATACGTGATCTTCACTATATTCGTAATCACCCCTATCATCTTGATAACTAGAGTATAAATAAGTATGATCCAAAGTATAATAACATATACTTGTTATGTTAACAATTTTGATTGAAATACACATAACGTAATATGTAAGAAGATTATAATATAATAAATACAAAATATACGGATGTATAAGTAATTTTTCAAAACACGGAAAGTTACTAATATACTTTATCAAAACTCCAAAGATTATAATTATACACGCTAAATATAATATTTTTAGGTAATGAAATACTTGGCATATTAACAAGTTTTTGATTTGAGTACTTTTTTGTCCAACATCTATTAATTCATAGCCCAAGTGAAGGCATGAGTAAGTGGATGGCGATTCGCGAATGATTCAACGAAGAAACTCAGCATTTGAGTTGCGTGTCAAAATATCGCAGCCGGAAACTTGCTAGTCAAACAAAAACCTACAGCCTTAAGGTATCCCAAATGTCAATAATCTTAAATTGAATATCGGATAGAAGAAGAAGGATCGGACTTGAGAAGGTTTCAATTCGAAGCATTTCTTTTTAAACCCTGAATCAATTTTTCTCAATTTCAATTCAAACAGGAGAAAAGAGGCTGCCGTTACGAATAGACGGTCAGATTGAGCATACCCTATATTTCTCCCTGTGTTTTCTTCTATCGGCGATCAATTATAGTCAAAAGCTTTATTTTGGCATACTGATTTCTCCATGGGATTTTGTTTGCAGCTCGTGATTGAATCTGTTATCGCTTAATTTGTGAGGGAAATTTGATTCATCTAATTTTGAAAATTGAAGGATGGAGAATGACGATGATTTCACCTTTTGCCAGGCAAGTTGGATGTTCAAATCCCGCGTGATTAACTATTCAATCAGTTGCTATCTATTCGTTCACTATGTTTTGTCAATTGTAAATTACTCTCTAGAAATTGCAATTTCATTTTCGATTGAGGCTTTTGAATTTTTCAGGTTGGTCCGCCTATTTCCCAAGATGATCTTGAGGCTAAGAACAATGTTTCCGATAGTGGTATAAATGTAGAGATTGGGCGTTTGAAAGGGAGTGATTGCGATAGTGATAGTGGTCAGAGTAGTAGAATTCTTTGGAAAGATGGAAGTTCAAATAATGCTACTTCAAAGAAGGAAGAAACTGTTGGTTCTTTGTCCTTTAATGTTATTGATGCAGCATCTCTTAAAAAACAGAATGATTTGCGCACAAAAGTGGCATCTTTAGATGTTGGAATCAAAGTTCCAAATTTACAAGAGCAAAAAGCTCCTACTAAGAAACCTGCAACTCGAGCCAAGGTTCCTTTCGAGAAAGGTTATAGTCAAATGGACTGGCTTAAGCTTACTCGAACTCATCCCGATCTTGCAGGTATTTTTGTTCTTTGTTCCTGCTCAAACTTCTTCACATGTTATGTTTTCTAGTTTCCCTGCTCATATCGCTTTTTTCATTAATGAAGCTTTTAATTTTGTGATTTAAATCTTCAATGTGAATATCTAGTTTTATAAGCTGAATTATTATTAGGAACTTATTCGCTATGGGTAGCTTTTGATGTGTGAGAACCACTGTCACATGTTGTGGTTATTCTTGGCTTATAGGCTATTTTCTTAATATTAGTGAACATTTAAGGTTACTAATCAATTGATGATGTGAGAAAGCTGATAACAAAGAAAGAAATGCCATGGTGATTTCCAATCTTGGGTATTCTTGGAGAATCAAACTAAAGGAATGGTTATAGTTTGGGTATTCTTAGAATCAACATTTCCTTGACAATTTGTACCATCAATTATATTTCACACATAAGTTGCCAAATTTTTCTAGCTGCATCATAACTGGTCATTTTATCCTTTTGGAGGTCTTGAAAAATTTAGTAAGGCATTCAAGTCTATTTGAGGTTATTGAAATATGAATATTTGAAATTAATCTTGTGATTGTGTTCACAATTGAATATACTCAACCAATTTACTATTGGTTTTATGCTACTCCCCTACCTGTAACTCATGTTTATTTGTACTGTAGTGAATTCAGTAGATGTTGCAAAATACACAGTTTTCCCCGTCATTTTCAGATGTTTACTCTATGATCTTTATGTGATTGGACAAATTTTAGTGCATGTGCAATTATGGATTCTAATGTATGTTGGTGACCGTTTTCAAAAGTCACAATATACTCCGTATTTTTCAAATAGTTAGTATACACCTACTTCTCTACAAAAGATCTTTGGCTCATTCGGTTTGGACTCGCTAGAATACAAGGATACAGATATATACCTCTGAATCTGATACAATTTACATTATCTTTCCTTTGACAAATGCTTAATCCATTTTTTTTAAAAATAAATATTGCGTTTAAGGATTGAAGGGGCAGTCTAATACGAGGCGTATAACGATGAGTGAAGTTAAGCAACATAATCTCGAAGGTTCGATGTGGACTGTTCTGAAGGGTCGTGTATATAATTTGTCTCCATACATGAGGTTTCATCCTGGAGGTACAAATGTTGCTTTTTGGTTAACTATATGTTCTATATTTGTTAATTGATTGCAAATCTAATAGATTCAGATTTCTTTTTTGTAATAATTTTGCTCTGTTATATGCCTTTGGTTTGTGTCACATAATGGCTTGATTGATAAAATTATTCCAGGTGTTGATATGTTGATGAAGGCTGTTGCAAAAGATTGTACATCTCTTTTCAGTATCCTTTTCGGATTCGCTTTTCATGGATTTCCTTCTTGTCATAACTGAATCTATCCATTTCTTTAGTTTACTATTAGTATTAGTATTCATCCTCAGAGTACATAAATATGCATATATGCTATTGCATTTTTAAAGTGTTCATTAGCCATGCTGTGTTTCTATGTTAGGGTGTTTTTGTCTGAAAAAAGAAAAGACATCTTTCTTTTTAGGCCTAACGCATTAGTAGGTACCCGAACTTGTCTGAAAAACCCTATTGCCCCCTGAACTTACATAGTGACCCGTAGCTCCCGCAACTTTCAAAAAAACCACTTTGCTCCTGAACGCCCATGCGTCAGCTTCTAAGTGGAGAGAGAAAACTAGAAAAATGACATTTAAATCGTCAAACCAACCAGAAGCTAACATGCGACATTCAGGGGCAAAGTGGCGTGAAAGTTGAGGGAGCTACCAGGTCACTCTGAAAGTTCAAAAGGGCTGTAGGTTTTTTAGGAACGGGTACCTGTTGATGGATTAAGCCATTTTTTTATCTGATATATATATAAGTGTATAACTAATGGTCGACTGTGCACATGGTTACGATAAGCGCATTAATACGTTATTAGTATGTGCTTGTGTTTTCTTCTTGGGTTTGAATGTTTGAGAGTAAACAACAATAATGCAACCCTTAATTACATATTCAGACAAATACCATGCGTGGGTGAACGAGGAATTTTTGTTGGAGAAGTGTCTTGTGGGTATTTTAGATGATGGTCATTGAAGACATTTTTCAGACTGGCATACATACATTATTTGTCTTTCTGTTGTCCAAGGTTTATAATGGTAGGGATGCCTTTCTTTTCATTTTCATCATTGTTCCCTCTTTAATGTGAGGGCCGGTGACATTATAATGTCGTCATGTGTTTAACTTCAACGAGTGTAAACATGAGTATTGGTTGTTTGGCATAAATTGGCTTGTGAAATTCTCGCATGTGAAAACATTACACTACTTTTTTTCTGGGTTCTCTTTGTTATTCAAATTCAGAATCTCAGTCCCTAGTAAATGTTGATGGGGGCTGCATATAGAGAAGTTGGAATTGCTGCTGAAAAGATTTTTTCTTCATTTACACAGTACTTTCTCAATGGTAAAGCTATTGGTTTAGGTAAAGTTTACCGGAACTGTCCCTTAAATTGTTTATATAAGTACATTTGAACTTAACACTTACCTGGTATTGGTTTGGTAACAACCCACTTTCTTAGAAAAAGTTCAATTGTGGTTTTGATTCCAACTAGCAAAAAAGATGACCCTTGTATTACTTTAAAAACATTCTTTACAAGTGAGTTTGATTACTTCCAAAATCAGTCTTTTATTTCACCGATTTGAAATATATGTAATGTTGTTTGATGGCATACACTTTCTTTAAAATCCCACTTTTTATTGAAGATATTTGAACTATTTTAGTAATACATGAATTCGAAAGCTACAAGTGTAACACAATCACATGGCCTTGCTGTCCTCGCATAACCTAACTTGCCCCACCATGTGAAAATATTGACAACTTCTACACAAAATGCATAATTCTGTTTGATGCTGATGCAAATCCAAACATGTGCCCAACCATCAATTTTACAAAAACTTCAATTCAACTAACACTTGCAGAATCTCACTACATTCAAAGAACAAACAAACAAACACATATAATAGTTCTCTTCTCACAACCCATAACTCATCTATGCAATGGGGAAAACCCTAACTTCATCAAGAACCGGACCGCAAAGCGATCCGTAGTCATCAACTCTATTATGATAATACGAACTGTAAAACGTGATTCTTGTCCTGGCTGAGATGGCCTTGAATTTGAAGCTAACTTTCGTAAACTTCCCCTTCCCTTCCGACTTGAAGGGAGCCTTAAAAGTCTCTTTTCCGGCAAATGCCTCGACCATCATCGACCCGTGGCAGCCATTCTTCGCATCGCCTACTGAGAAGGCGAGGCTATAGACTTTGTTGGGAACGGTCCTTAGGATCTGGGCAATCGCACTTTCTCTCCCCGCAACCAGCTCGACCGCTGCGAGCCCTGAAGGCACGTTGAAGTGTTTCGAGTCGATGAATTTGACAGCCTTGAGCGATTCGATAATCCAGCCGGGAAGCGGGGATGTCAGATCTTCTTGCTTTGGTGGGAGGAGAACGCCGTTGGATGTGTTTACTAAGCGGTGAGGACCTTCCTCAAACCCGGCATTCTTTACTATGTTACCTATGATTACACCACATGAGGAAGATTTAGAATACTAATCAAATCATGATTCCTAAGGGAGGGCATCAGAGCCCCAAAATAATATCTTTAGTAGTATTAAAAAAACAATACTTGTGTAAAATAATTGAAATATCTCCAACGTGAGTAAAAGATTGCAACTTTAAGTTCACACTTGTGAAACTGTTATTGTATTTTTTTAAAAAGAAATGCTTCTTTCTTTACTCTTTTTTTGCCCCGGTCCCCAAAATGTATGGAACGGGCCTAGTTTGCACTCTCCAAATTGTTAAAGGTGAAATTGTGCAAATCTTAACTCGTGAAATGTAATTTTTGAAGATCATGTTTGATAGCGGCGTTGAGACACAATCAAATGATCAAAGTAGTGTTCAAAACCAGATAAACCAACATAAAAAAATTGCAAGTGTTAAACTTCAAATGAACTGAAGCACAAACAGAAAAGCAACATACTTACTCCTGCACAGAAATCAAGTATATATCAAGCAAAGAATTAAAAATTGAAAAAAACTATATTTATTACCTCTGGTGTATCTTGGTGGAACAAGCTCCTTAATAGCAACAGCATCAATAAGAGGGCCACAAGCAGGATCCTCTTGAACACCAGGGTTGTGAAAAGTGACTTTTACAACATTAGATTTAGCAATGAAACCCCAAGCATAAGTATCACCGCCATTACTGCTATAAAGGGTCTGCAAAGGCAAGTCGCCGGAAAGAGTCGGCACAGAGACTCTGAGCACCTCATCCTGGGCACAAGTTCTAGA
>CATIWQ010099422.1:0-11680 GCA_949673415.1 Euphorbia schlechtendalii | reverse complement strand
AAACACGAATTATACACACACATGTCATTACCCCAACACCATCCACCTAGAGTGAGAAAGACGTGATGAGACAGCATCACCTAGGATTAGGACCACCCATGATCAATATAGTGCTTACTAGGCACTCGAACTTCTATCCACATAGAATCATGGACTTCTAAACCATAGGGTATAACACAACGTTCTACCCAAACTTAATTAGAATTAGAAGACACGAAAAGATAATGTCACCTATGGATAGGATCATCCATGGTTATGACAGTGCCTACTTGGCACTCGAACCTCTATCCGTTTAAAGTCATGAGCCGTCCGGTTTTACACTTCATTTTACCTCGATATCACTTACCTAGATTTGGGAAAACATGATAAGACAGCGTCACCTAGGGTAGGATCATCCTTGGTTATAGTAGTTCCTGCTCAGCCTTCAAACCTCTACCCGTTTAAAGTCATAAACCATAGGGTATAACACATTGTTTTACCCGAACTTGAATATGTCAAGAGTAATCCATAGTGATTAGTTCTAAAAATTGAAAGCGCATTATCACTTGGATAATACGCGATCCATTGTCATTTTCGGTCTATTTGTTTCAATAGGATTGGCAAACTTATCAACTTCTCTAGCCAAAACGGCATCCCTATACTTATTGTCACACTAGCAGTATAGTAAACCTTAATTACAGATTAGTTTGTTTCAAATGGATTGACAAACATACAACTTTCAAATAGCTTATTACCACACGAGTAATAGGCGATCATCGTCAGTTTATTTCAAAAGGATTAGCCAACCTACTTTTAGCTAGCTCCCTAGGCCGGCAACGATTTTATTCATCATCATAGCATGCTAACCCTTATGTCGCAGCCATTACATGAACATTTCACGCATCAATATCAAGTTAATCAAGCATGCATTTCATTTCTGCTAACTATTGATTGTATCTACTTCAGTTAAGGCTTGGAGGAGGTTAGCTCATCAGCTTATCCAAATATCCCCCACCGTGGCTCAATAAGAAAATTCATTCATACAGGGTCTTCCGCACACAAATTCAAGTAAGGGTTCAGGTTCATATTAAGGTTCGGAGTTCAATTCAGAGCAGTGATCAATTTTTGGTTCAGAGCAGATACTCAGGATGGAGGAACAACAAAATATTATAGGGGGGAGTGATCAGTTAAATTAGGATAAGCCCTGTGGCCCTGCAGTTTGGGTCAAGTCAAGAGATAGCCAATGCTCTATGTGCGATGCTCTATAGTGACTAATTCACCCAAGCCATGTAATATAACACCCGTCCTAGGCAATAAGAGGTCAAGCAATCCGATCAAGTGCTCATTCGAAATCTTCAAGGTCCCGCCACTGCCAATCATCTTATGGCTAGGAGGCCCGGTTCTTCTCCTTACACAATCCCATCATCTAGGGGCCAGCTCAGTACAGGAGGCTCTCAAGTAGTCATTCAATTCAAGTTCCCCCCTAGATTGGGACAAGCTAGTTTTAGAGCAGGCCAAGTCTCAAGAATCAGTTGCTTGTGGATCAATCAGTTCTACCCTAGGCAATCAGGCTTTCAACAAGTGTTTTAGCTGGGTTATCAATAGTTTGCAGCAATAGTAAGGCTAGGAGGGGCATCTTTAGGTTTCACCCCTACCTCACAAGGGTTCTTTCCCCAATATGGGGCTATTCCAAGCTTCCAAGCTCCGTCTTTCAATTATGGCGCGAATGTTAATACGCTAGTGGTATAGTATCTGGGTAAAACTTGGCTCAACTGGGTTCAGCACTTCCTCCCAGGGGTCCTTCATACCCCCAAGGTCCTTACAATCTGTACAGCTTCCAAGCTAGGCCGGAGATGGGCTATTCTACTTCCCAACCCAGTATAGAAGAGCTATGGTAACAGTTCTTGGTAACTCACGCTACTCAACATCCAGGCTTCCAGCTTAGAAGTTATTCAGCACCCCTAGTGGTACCAAGTGATGATTGGCTCTCGTAGAACTTTTCAATGCCAGAGCTAGTAAAGTTCAATGGGGAAGGAGATCCCCAGGCCCACTTGACCAATTACCAGAAGGTAATGTGTGCTCAACGAGTCTGCGACACGATGCTGGCCAAGATGTTTATAGTTACTTTGGCAGCCCCAACCAATCAGTGGTATAACAATTTGTCGTTGAGGTATCTCATAACTGGGAGCAACTCTCTGTAGCTCTTGTAGAGTAGTATGGCTTCAACTCCCAGATGAAAACTATGATGCAAAACTTGGAGGCCATGAGGAAAAAGCATGGGGAGATGTTCAAGCCATACTACAGCTAATGGATGGCTACCCAAGTATTGTTAAAACATTATCTTAGTCTGTTAGAGATGATCACAAAGTTACTAGCCGAGGCTCTACCCACATGTAAACAAAGGTTAGGGACAGATACCTTTTCCTCCTACAAGGAAGTATTCGAGAAGGCTAAAAGAATGGAGTGGATAGGGTCCCTCGAGACTCCCGTGGTGTAGCCCACCAGTAAGACGTGGTTCAGGAAGAATGATTTAGGATCATCAACCTCCAACCCCTCACAATTTAAGGGTAAGTAAGCTACGAACTAGTTGGTCTAGTCTAAGCCAATTGTAGCTGTGAGATTATCAAAGGAGGAATACCATGGGATCTCACCATATGAAGCCAATCTTTGCTTTCTCTTCACTAAGCTACGGGAGTTGAAGCAGCTAGATAGCCTGAACACCTGGTCACCAACCAAACAGGAAGATAAGAAAATCTTTTACAATTACCATGTTGTGGTAGACCACCATAAATAATTACAAAGATCTTTTGAAGGCCATCCAGAAGCTGGTTAAGGATGGATTGGTGGCTGAGCCAAGGATGAAACCGAGCACTAAAACCAACCTACTCATGTAGTTTGATGGAGTGATGATGATGATCAATTTTGGTATGGAAGAGAAGCGGATTTTAAGATGTATCAAAGAAGAAACTAGGGAGTTCATGATTGTCATAGGATCCGGGATTGATGAAAGGCATGTTTTGGCAACCCTAGAAGAGGGGGCTAGTTTTATTGGATTCAGTGGCTCCTTTCAGTGTAAGGACCTGGATTTTAATCTGTACGGGATGCCCGTGTTTAAGGGAAAGGACTCACTATCCTTCCATCTTTTGAAGTTTGAAGCCCTGATGAGGGCAAAAGGTTTCTCGGATAACTTGATGGCTGAGCTGTTCCACTATTCTTTATCGAGGATAGTTGCTAAGTGGTACACCTTCCCACCTAAGGCTATGAAAGATGACTGGGAGAAGATTTCTAGTGCTTTCATGGAGCACTTCTTATTCTTAGAATATCTAGAAATAAGGATGCAAGAGCTAATAGCCTTCACCTAAAATGAAAGGGGAAAGTTTTTGCAAATATGCGTAGAGGTGGCTATCAATTGAGGTGATATTGAAGGCAAGGATGGATGAGCATTCGATGATAGGAAGAATAATGGGAGGAACCCGCCAGTTTTATATTGAGTGGTGTTGTTCAAGTTGAGAATAACGAGACTAGAGATGCTGATAAAGGAAGGGAGGAAGCTAGACAAGTTAGCAAATGATATCGACGTATGGGTTTGTGCTATAGATTAAGTTTTGCTAGAAGAGCAAGTTTGAAATAGGTGAGGCAGGCTAGTAGGGGTGAGCGCGTCATGGCCATTGATGAATGGAGGGTGCCAAATGTGGCTATGGAAGAAGAAGCTAGTTCCTCGTAAGTTGGAGGAAGGAGGTAGTGTAATTGTCCTTGTTTTACCCTTGGTGGAATGCCCTCACATGATGGAAGTGAGGGCCCATCTTTTCATATCATCCGATTTGAGGCATTTTTGCGAGCCCAGGGACTCTCGAATAAGATGCTCACTTCAATTTTCCCTTGCTCTCTAACAGGAACATTGGGCTAATAGTGTATGAACCAGTCCCCAATCATAAGGAGGAATTGGAAAAACGTGTCTCGGGCATTCCAAGATAGCTTCATATTAACAAAGAGGACAAAATTGGGAATTAGAGAATTGGTAGCTTAGTAGGTAGGATGAGTACGAGTCATTCAGGTTATATACGCGAAGATGGATATCCCTCTAAGTGGTAATCAAGAATAAGCCCACCATCGACCAGCTCATGAAGATGTTGATTGACAGAGCATAGCTAGATATCTGTGATCGCCTGTCTGTAAACGAGTACTTGGGTTTCATTGATATTATCTAGACGTACTCGATATTGAGTGGTACCTTCGAGAATGGGATCGTTGCATTTCTATCATAGGAACCAGGATCCCCTCAAACCAAGTCCTGGATATGCTCGCCCAACCCGCCCTCGGCGTGAATTTTGTGGGATCTGTCCCGAAGTCTTGTATGTTGTAGATGGAGCAAAGGAGAGGGAGGAAGAGCTGGAAGAAGGGAAGGAAAAGGCAAAGCTCATTGATGTGGATGGGTATGTGTTGAAATCATGAAGGAAGGGGAATAAGGAGGATGCCCATCTAGTAGAGGGTGAGGAGATCTTGTATGGTAAGGGCCCAATCAACCTGGACTCTTACCAACTAAAGAATGTGATGAAAAGGCAGGAGGAGCCGCAGTACCCATGGCAGACACCCACCAAAACAAGGTTGAGGAAGTTACCAGGGATCATGCTAAGCCTCCCCTACCCATAGTAGTTAATGAAGATGAGCTGGAAGTCGACCCTTTGGTTAACAAGCTCAAGAGCACTCAGTTTAAGTACAATATATGGCAACTACTACACCATGGGATACCCATGGGATACAGCTACTTCTCAGTGGGTTGAAGAAGATCATGAAGAAATAAGGTTTTGTTATGGGAAAAAGACTCAACAAGTATCAGTAAGGGATGGTGGAAGCCAATGATCCTATCTTTCTAACCCCTAGAGTTGGATTAGGTTTCACCCTTAAACATAAAATCTACAAGCACAAGTGACCATCCTTTTATAATGTGGTTAGTGTGCGCACCATCGAACGGGGGAGGTAATACCTGGGGGATAGTGAGCCTGTGTTGGTAGGTGGAGAGTCTTTACCAGGATTTGAGATCTTCGGTGATGTGTATGATATTACTTAGGAGTGCATGTTGGCTTCGATTATCAAGTCTGTAGATGGATCAGAAGAAGTTGAGTGCCTGGAAAGGGTTGGTATAGAGAAAGGAGTTCAGATTGAGGCTCTTGAAATGGTTGTTACGGCTACCAAGGATAAGGGAAAGGCTAAGATGTTCATGGAAGACGAACTTGAATCTAAACCTATGGAAGATGAAATCCAGGATGCTATCAAGGCCATCACCAAAGCTTTTGCAACTCTAATGAAGAAGAAGGAAGGAGTTGTCAAGGAACAATTAGCTGCAGCCGCGGGAAGTCATCACCAAAGCCGCTGCACAAGAGAAGAAGACCATCCTTTCTGAGCCCATCCTCCAAGAGCCAGCTCTTGTGATAAATGAAGACCTTCCATCTATGGAGGAGAATGATGCTAATGATGTAATTTTTAATATTGCAAACCTTTTTTATGTGAACAATTCTACCTACAAGGTATTTCAATTAATGAATCAGAAATTTGCTTACTTGTATGATGTTTCGCCAGATGGCAGCATTCATTTTCATAATCATTCACATAACGTTTTTACCATAACTGATACTTCTTTGCATGAAATAAATTTAAGTACGGATGAGTAGCCTAAAATGGTGATGATTTCGAGTGATTTAACTCCTGAGGAAGAACATGAGATAGTAAATGTACTTAGAAAAAATGTGGTAGCGTTGGCCTGGTCATACGAAGACATGTCGGGGGTTGATAGGGAGATCGCTGAGCATAGAATTCTAACCAATCCATGAGTTAAACCTGTCAAGCAAAAGTTATGGAGATTGTGACCTGAATGGGCTGAGAAACTGAAAGTGGAAGTAGCCAAGCAGATAAAAGCCAAATTCTTAGAAGTGGTTGAGTACCCTACCTGATTGGCCAACATTATCCCAGCTGCGAAGAAAGATGGGAAGGTTCGGGCATGCGTAAAATTCTGGGATTTGTGTAAGGCCTCGCCAAAAGATGACTTCCCTCTACCTTACATCAATATCTTGGTTGATAGTGCAGCCTAGGCTGCTATGTATTCATTCATTGATGGTTTCTCAGGGTATAATCAGATCCTCATGGTTATCGAAGATAAAATCAAAACCACCTTCATCACTGAGTGAGGGTTTTATTGTTACAAGGTCATACCTTTTGGATGGAAGAACACCAGGGCAACCTATCAAAGAGTTATAACCGCCCTACTACATGACTTGATCCACAAGGAAGTAGAAGTGTATGTGGATGATATGCTAGTCAAATCCAACACTCGGGAAGAGCATCCAACTATCCTTGATAGGTTTCTCACCCAAATCGAGAATTATAACCTCCACCTGAACTCGAAGAAGAGTGTATTTGGGGTTACCTTAGGGAAGCTATTGGGGCATATAGTGAGTTAGAGAGGCATAGATATAGACCTAGACAAAAGTTAAGCCATCAAGGAGATGTCGTGCCAAAGATAGAGAAAGAAGTGTGATCATTCTTGGGATCCTTGCAGTATGTTAGCAGGTTCATTGCCCGCTTAACTACCATTTGTGAGCCAATTTTTAAACTTCTACAAAAATAGCAACCAGTGGTATGGAATGACCAATGCCGAATCGCGTTCGAGAGAATCAAGCAATACTTGATCAACCCCCTTATCGTGAAGCCTCTTATCCCAGGATACCCTGTTATCCTTTACCTGGCTGTTGAAGAATCCTTTGTAGGGACAATGCTAATGAAGGAGCATGATGATAAGAAGGGGCACGCGATATACTATTTAAGCAAGAAGTTGCTAGGATACGAGAACCGTTACACGATGATGGAGAAGACATGTGCTACAATGGTATGGTTGACTAAGAAGTTATGCCACTATTCACAATCTTACAGGGTGCAGGCAGTGGCTAAGGTCTATCCCATGAAATATTTGTGCCAGTCTCCCATGTTGGCAGGCAAACTATCCCGGTGTTTGTTGCTCCTCTTTGAATTCGACATTGAGTATATCACTAAGAAATTCATCAACGGCTAAGCAGTCACTGAATTTCTAGCTAATCAGGTAATAGACTTCGATTACATAGAAAACCTCAAGTTCCCATATGAGCAGCTATCCTTGGTAGAAGAAGTAAAGAAAGAATGGACCATGTATTTTGATGGTGCTATGAATCGCAAGGGGGTAGGCTTGGGCGTAGTCTTGATCACACCCCAGAATGAGGTCATTCCATTATCCTAGCATTTGGAGTTCCCAATCACGAATAATAGGGTAGAATATGAAGCATTTCTATTAGACTTGGAAGCACTAAAGAAGGTGAAAGCCAAAGAGGTCTCAGTCATTGGAGATTCAGCCCTAGTAATTTGGTAAGTAACCGGTGATTGGGAGATCAAGGAGGAGTCGCTTCGCCCCTATCTAGAAGTGGTCTGGGTAGCCTCCACCAAGTTTGATAAATGTATATTCTTCCATGTTCTATAGGAAGATAACCAAATGGAGGATTCCCTAACCAATTTAGCCTCTATGTGGGACGGGCCTCAGACCCATCAAACCATTGGTGCTTCAATCAGTAAAGGAACCCTATTATTGCTGAGCAATGATAGTCAATGGGGACTTGGATTCAAATTGCCGGTACTTCAACATTGTCAGGTTCTTGAAAGAAGGCATTTATCCTAGGGGGGCCACAGAATCTTAGCGCACTTCCCTTCGTCGCTTAGCTGTCCGATTCCGACTTCTCGACAATGACCTTTTTCTACGTACTCTGGATAGCTTGTTACTTCGTTGCTTGAGTGAGAAAGTGGCATTACTCATCATCAAATGTATATACACAGGTGAATGTTGGCCACACATGAATGGTTTAGCTGTGGCCAAGAAGATTCAGCGTCAAGGGTATTATTGGACCACCATGGTCGCAGACTATGTGGTAGAAGTGAAGAAATGTCACGAGTGCCAAATCTATGGGGACCTTAGCCATCTGCCTCCCTCAAATATTCATAACTTATCTACTCCTTAGCCAATTCAGTGTGGGGTATTGACATAATCAGAGAGATTCGCCCTTCCTCTAGAAATGGCCATAGATTTATCGTAGTGGCTGTTGATTATTTCTCCAAATGGGTGGAAGACAAATCTTACTCCAATATCACCGCCAAGAAAATGGCAAAGTTCATAGAGAAGTACATCTTCACTCGCTATGGGATTCTTGATCACATTGGTTTAGATAATGGAGTTCAATTCAAAGGGGCAATGGCAGAGCCTATTGAGAAATACGGTATTCAGCATCATCGCTCTTCACCATACTAACCACAAACTAATGGGGCAGTGGAGGTGGCCATCAAATCCATAAAGAAGATCCTGAGCAAGATGGTGACTACTTATCAAGAATGGGAAGATAAGCATTTGGACCCACCACAAATCAGACTCAGTTCTCGCTAGTATACGGAATAGAGGTGGTCTTGTGAGTGGATATAGAAATGGGATCTTTAAGGATAGCACTCGAAGCCAAGTTAAGAGAGTAAGAATGGGAAAGAGGTAGGTTTGTACAGCTTAACATGATTAATGAGCATCGCCTCAAGGCTTTTGATCACCCCCAAATGTATCAGCAGCGAATGGCTAAACCATACAAAAATAAAGTCAAGCATTATAGGTAACCCGTGAAAGCAGGAGACTTGGTGCTGAAGCAGTTCAGACCTTCGAATATAGATGTCAGAGGGAAGTTTAAACCTGTTCAACACTTTTCTACTGATAAGTTTAATAACTTATTCGCAAGATTTTGGCTTTAAAGTACAGGTGTTGTCAATACCACTTATCAAATAGAAAAATGATGATAATGCAAGTATACAATTGCGATGTAGTTTTAAAAGATATCGATCCCACAGGGAAGGAACCAGCTCTAAAGATCAACAAGAGAAAAAAAACAAAAGAAAATAATGTAATTTAGTTTGGAGGATTGGAATGATGGATGGATTGACAAATGTATGAAAGATTAGAAAAGATAAAAAGTATATAGATGTTCTCAACGAATAAGTATAGCAAAGAAAAAAAGCAAGGTCATCAAAGATATTATGTTCACTACATTAATTTAAAAGATTCAGTTTTAAACACCCATATATTCAATTATTCACCGCAAAGCAACACATGAAATGACTTTTCTAAATCTAGTGCAAATGAATTAAGACGATTATATAAACCTGGATAACAATGTTACTATGCTTAGTACGGGTCGCTCTCACATAGCCTTATTTAGCAAGTTACCATTCCAAAAATGTTAGCTCACTAAACAACGTTATAATCACAGATCTAGTAATTATACACAATCTCGTTAACCCTGAAACTACTCTTAAAGTTAACTCAAAAGCATATAACTTGATTAATATAAAATACTCAACACAAAATACACATTATGACACATGAACATATCATAAACTTTGAAATAGAAAGTATAAGTAGAAAGCAAAGCAAAGTTGTAAGATATGCCAGTGAAAGCTAAACTTGATCAAACTGTATCCACTCTTTAATGGGAGTTGTCAATTCCCGCAATTCCTGCGTCTACTTTGAATTCAGTCTCAACTCGTACAGAACTTCCACTAGGATGCTAAATCTTGATTATACAAATATTGAAGAACAAAAACTTTTATTGATAAGTGATTTGTAATACACTTATACAATAATCGCTCAAATATGTAGAGAAATCTAGTAATAGAAATAGGGTTCGAATCACTTATACATTTTCTCGTTAACACTTATGAATGTAGTGAAATCTAGATTTTTTTACTCTCTATCTATGCACACACTTATACCATGCTATGCACCACTTTATCCACCACTTGTGCCATGAAATTGGTGATTTTGGAGCCCTATTTATAGAGTATGAAGGGTTGAGTCTATCCAATCAAAGAGTTGTATCCATTGGTGAAAGATTGCATCACTTCATTGTGATTGGATGAGAAGCTTTATCCTTATCCACAATGGAAAGGTACCTTTTCCTAATTGGTTGACTTCCAAAGGTGTCTTTTCATTTGGTAGTTGATGGTGGTTGATGGTGGTTGATCGTTCTTATCTGGCGGTTGGTAGTTAAGAAGAGTTAACCAAAATACCGTCAAAGTCGTGACCATGAAGTACATGTCGCGATCGTGAATTCTTGGTTGGCAACTTTCTGTTCTGAAGAATACTAAGTCGCGATTGTCAATGGTTGTCGCGAGGGTGAATTATGTTTTTCTTCAACATCCTTCTTATAACTTTACCGATCTTTGACAACTTTGATCCTAAGACAAATCCTTAAGATCCATGCATCTTTTTGCACCTTTTTAACTCTTTTTTCATAGATTTCCAACTTTAATCTTTTTACTTCCACGATTTACCTAGTTACTACATTTGCATAAAAAACAACTACATACCATGTGAAATCTTTTATATGAAGTATAAAAATGACTTAAACTATGGTGTTTAACGTGTAAAATAATCATAATAATAAGTGTAATTATACACTTATCACACCCCCAACTTAACTTTTAACTTTTCCTCATGGTAAATTCAACAGAAATGCATAAAATAGTATTCAAGTTCATACCTCACTTGGTGAAAGACTATTGCAGTGAGTACAACATTCCCATGTTGCATAAGATTCAAGTAGAAGTTCGAAATTTCCCACAAATTAGTAATGCGCAATTTATATAGTCTAGTTGCATACCTTTGCTCTTTATTCCCATCTTCATATAAGCACTATATGCATACTCGAATATTTCCTTCTCTTAAGCATAGTATAAAGTATAAAGGACAAAGGGAGCAAACTTTGAATAATTTTCTCTCAAGTCATTTTTAGGTAACCTAGGATGCTAAAACACTCTTAGTGGTTGCATTTTATGCTCCATACCACTCTCTCATTTTTTTTTCTTTTAAGCATATATTTTTTGAAGTACTTTGCACTTTGCACCCATTTTTCGTGCTATGCTATTTTTCTTTTTTTCACTCATTGAATGGTTGCAGTTTCTGCTCTGTACCATTCCTCACCTTTTGCATAACTCATTGGTTATCCTCTCTTTCTTTTGATATTTTCATTCTTAATACCCTCATTCTTTATTGATCAATTTCAAAGTATTGTGGATATAGTTTCCCAACACTTTAAACAGACTCAATACTTATAGGACTTATTCAAGATTTGCATATAAAACTCATAGTAAGAATACTATTAGATATTGCTTCACTTAAACTTATCGGTAGCATTAAACTAAAACTATACAACTTATACTACTTCATGTTGCATAGAAATATATATCAAAACTTACTTAGAATGTTGCTTTCAAATGTTACTCACCACTCACCCTTGCCAAATTGATAAATTTTGTGCTAATAAGAGCTCAAATCAACTTGCGCTCAAACTCGAAGCAAAAATTTTGTCCGAAATTTGCACTAAAATCAAACTTGTAAAACCTAACACTCAAAATAACCTTAGACAAATGTTAGTGACGCATAAGAATAGATAATGTATAAATAACATGAAATCAAGAAAATTTTTAAATTCTTCAATTTTTTTAATTTTATTAATTATTTTGAATTTTTTACAAATGCCCCCCACACTAAAGAACACAATGTCCTCATTGTGAGAGATTTTATTAAAAATGAAAAACTAAACAAACAACTAACTAGTTTAAAAATTTGAAAAAGAAAAGTAAGAAAATAATAAAC
>CATIWQ010099421.1:0-15682 GCA_949673415.1 Euphorbia schlechtendalii | reverse complement strand
ACATACACACACACATATATGTGTGTGTGTATGTATGTATGTGTATGTATGTATATATATGTATGTATATATATGTATGTATGTATATATATATATATGTGTGTGTGTGTGTGTGTGTGTGTGTATATATATATATACATACATACATTCATACATACATACATACATACATACATGTATGTACGTATGTATGTATCTATGTATGTATGTATGTAAAATCGGTTTACAAAGTATGTTCCCAGAAATCCCACAAGTGTTTGTTTTGTTTTAAGGGATAATAATATAATTACACAAACAATTTAGAGGAAAAACATAAAGGAGTTGAGTTACGTAAATCAAATTGAACGAATTTATTTTGATTCAAACTCTGCCAATCCTGTTCATGTAATACCGTAATCTGGAATATTAAATTATAATGAATGGTAACTAATTAGATTTAATTGTAATTTTATCCTAGATAGCATATATTAGTAGTTTTTTCTTATTATATTTTTTATTTGAACTTTTATGTGAATTACATTCTCTCTCTTAATTAGTTTGGATTTCTTAACTTAAAACGATCATATCTCTCAATCCGTTAATTTTTTTTTAAAAATTCGTTAGAACATTTTGTTCCTTTCATTTTTATCTTTAAAATAAGATCAAACTCGATATATTTTTGGTATAATGAATATCATACTAAATCGTAAACTCGTATAATACGCATTGTATCACCTAGAAAAAATCAGGTATAAAGAAATCTAATATAATGAAAATTATACCAAAATGCAAACTCGTATAATATGAATTATACCAATTTTAACTTTCAATTTTTTTGTCGAAAGTATATCAAGTTAGATCTTGTTTTGAAGATAAAAATGAAACGAACAAAATATTCTAAAGAATCGTTTCGAAAAAATTAACGATTTGAGAGATATAGTCATTTTAAGTTAAGAAATTCAAATTAATTAAAAAAGAAAATGTTGTTACTAACAACGTTAGATAAAATTACAATTAAATCTAATTGTTAGATATTCTTAAATTAATGATAATTTGGATAAATTATTTATTCATATTCGTGCATTTGTGAAAAGAACCCATCTAGTATTTAATCTACTAGTGTTTGATCTTTTTTATAAGTAGATAATAAAATTATGACTTGAACCCCTTACAAGAAACACTGTCCTTTCTAGGGATGTCAATCGGGCGGGGAATAGCCGAAACCCGTGGAATCTGAGCCGACGGGTGTGGGGAATAACCGAAAATTTCACACCCGTGAATAAAATGTGGGCAGGTTTGGGTGGAACCAACTCCGAACTGTTGGGTACCCGAACCCGCATCCGAATAAATCCCGAAATAAACCCGAATGTAAAACACACACACAATTTTTTAGTTGTACTTCATATATAATTTATTCAAATCATTTATCTTATAAGTAATTGCATACTCAAATTTTATTGATAAAAAAACTAATAATATTACAATTTAATTAATTATGGTTTCTTAATATTAAATCAATTGAATTTTTTTTGAAAAATAATTATATATTGCACAAAAAAAATCAATTGTTCAAAATAAAAGGCAATCAAAGCTGAAAAAACAAGTGCACAAAGTATCACTTAAACAAGTAACTTATCACTCAACTCTCTATCATTATAGCAAGAAAAACGCTCGTTCTATACAAGACCATCCTAATCTTACTACCATTTGAATTCGCTAAAACAAAAAATCAACAAATTGTCAAGCATGAGAAAAGACACAAAAATTCATATTGAGCCAATGAGAATGTCGTAGCTTTTAGAATTATTACTTTTATTATACAATCTCATAGCTAAAATTTATTGATTTATGAGAAAATGAAGTACAACGTTAACTATAAATGAGAACATATATCAAATTTATGTGAAATTTATAGTAGGGCAGGATTACCCGAAAAACGCCTGAACCCGCACGGGGTGTGGAATGGGCAGGTGAAAAAAATCCCCAAAACACTAAATGGGGAATCCCCAAACCCGCACCACCCACACCGAACCCACCCCATTGACATCCCTAGTTCTTTCTATAAGTTCAGTTCTTAAATCTAACTTATTATTAACTTATTGTGACAAACAAATAAGAGAGAGAGAAGAAGAAGAAGAAGAAATAATCAAGAACAAATTTCATTAAACAACAAAACTTACAAGCTCAATTTATAAAGAGAAAAAGGAAGATAACTGAAAAGATAGATGGAAATTATAACAGATTTCCCTTTCATACTATAGTATTAACTAACTTAACCCAAGAAGTAATTGAAAGTTCCGTTTCCGAATTGGGTTTGACCTTCGTGGAACTTCGAGAAATGTTGTATCGGCTATGTAGAATTATACTTGCAAAATAGATAATGAACGGGAAAAAGGGATCGGGGTTTTTATCCCCAGGAAAACTCCGATGCTCAAATTAGTATATTAAGGCAGGATGATCAAGAAGCTTTTATGCTTGTATATTATTAGAACAAACTGAGTAGAGAAGAATAGATTAACCTGTTATGGAGGCTGTTTTCCATTATTTATAGGCTCTGTCAAATCCCCCGAATAGTGGAGGTTTGAACGGTTCAAAATGGGATCAAGATCCCTAGAATCAAGGAAGACCAAGTCCATCCCTCATCCACTCCTCGATTTTAGGAAGTGGTTTCAGTAGACAGATTCCACTAGCTAAGTGGTCAACGTCTTGATTAATGAGGTAGCAGCACCTTCTTGTAAGCATTGTGGATGAAGCAATCAGGACGGGCCCCTCTTTGGGTAAGAGGTACACCCCGACGAACCATCCATTTGAGATAGTGATGTCACCTCATTCTTCTAGATGGAGAGTCGTGCTGAGTTAGCAGAATTCATGCTAAGCTTAGGAGTTTTCGAGGGGGTAATTTCATCCTTTGTTAACAGGAGTCCCCCCACAAGTTAGAGGAGCTTTTTAAAGCTTATGTCACTTCGAATATGATGCAAGCCTAATCATCTAACGATTACTCTTCTGCTACTTGATGTTAGGGGCGCTTCGTAAAACCTGTCGATGCATCCAAGGACGCCATTTATCACTCTAGAAACATCTGCATCTTTTCAAATTCAAAGCCTTTATAAATGGCGTGTGGTTTTCTCTTTTTTAACTATTACAGAAATTTCTCATTTCTTTGGTGTTTTTGCAATTCCTCTCTGATTCTTCTTTTATCTTAGCAAATTGTCTTTGTGAAGTGTTGTGATCACATCTTTGATCTGCCTTCACCCCTCCAACTGCAAGTAAGTTTTCTGCTAGCCTTGACAGTTATATTGTTTGATGTTTATTTCTACAACCTTAGCGATTTCTATGCTTAGAATAATCAAATCTCATGTTCGTCGATGTGGAATTGACCATAGTTAGGGCTTCTGCTTTATCCTTGCTCATTCTTCATACCAATATTTTAATATTAATGTGAATCCCTCTGACCTTAGGCTCCTAGATTCTAACAGTAATCAAGATTCTAGAAAAGTCATCGAAAAACTCCCTAGACTTGGGGGTTTTCATTGATGGCGATGAGCAACAGAGCTATTTCTCGAATGTCAGATCGCCTTTTAGTGTTGCGTGGCCTTATTTGGGTTTTTAATTTTGTTCGGGCCAAGGCCTTCGCGGAAGGCCCATTAACTGAAGTAGACTTTCCCGGGGCGTTGCTTATTTTGTGACTACGATGATGTTTCCTTATGTATTTAGGATGAGTTCTTCTAGTAGTTCCAGCGGTGATACAGCTTTTGCTAGGGCCTTTATCGGTCTCACTAGTCTGAACTTAAAATTGGATGACATATTATCCCAACCAGTGTCCATTGATAGAACTAACCAGCGTCCCTTTCATAGGACTAAACGAAGGGTGCATAGGAAAATAATTGACGAACAGCCTCTTGAACAATGACCCATAATTGACTCAGAAGACTCTTTAATAAGAGCCATAGATGAATATGATGGTGGTGACGGTCTGGAATAGGAAGCTGGGATGTCGAGCCCTCGAGACCCACAGGGGGAGAATCAGAAACCTAGGAGGGTAAGGAGGAGTCGGGCTAGGGGTCCTACGCCTTAAATTATGAGTATGGTGTCCATTTCTCATGAGATGGACATTTACTTCGAGGCGCAGGTCCACAAATGGCTTATAGAGAAATCTTGCTTGCTACCGGCACAACATGAGCGTGTGCACACCCCTCTTGAGGGTTATTTCAGCATATACATGGAGTAGATCTAGGCCGGCTTCATATATCCTTTATCCAAAGAGATCTCTCAACTCCTAATCGATTTGTATGTATGCCCAGCTCAGATTCACCCTAACTATTGGTCGGATATAGTGGGCCATTATTAGATATGTCGCGGTCTAGGATTTAACTTCGACTCATCTTTCTTCCGTCGTTTGGCATCCATGAGGCAGAAGTTGTCTGAGGACCATCTCCATTTTAGCGGCAGGAATGGTTTTTATTTTTTCTCGAACCATCCTCAGTCAATTCATAATTTCAAACAAAATTTCTTCTATATTAAAGTAGACTCGGCGCTCCCGTCTTTTCCCACTCGCTAGAGAGAAGATGTTCCTGAGGCTTTATCCTTAAAGGGCCTCGAGGCGGATTCGTGTGTGGAAACATTCTGTCGATTGGAACTGGGGTGATGGTCTTTAGTGACCATTGCCTGGGCTTTTCTGAACAACATCCAAGTGATTGGATGGGATGACTTTGATTTTGTTTACTATAGCGGTATAGTAGATGTTCCTGGTAAGTTTACTCTTATTGCATATTTTTTATTGCTACAGGATGTCGACTTCTCACCTGAATTCCTCCCTTAACAAATATTTAGTGAAAGGTACCAAGGATCTGTCCCAGCAGAATCAAAGGAAAGTGGCGAAAAAAAAGACCTGACCTAGGATGACGTCTCAAATGCTACCCCGCTGAAGAGAGTGGTGGCCCGTAAAAGACCCCGGGATGATACCCCAGTTAATGAGGTAGCGTCGTCTGAGACTACACCAAAGAGGGTAAGATGTGATTTTAGCTAAAGTATTTTTCATAAATTTGTGTATGAACCCTTTTATTTGAGCAGAGTCAAGAGGTGTCCTGCTCTGTCTAGTGTCCATCGGCTCCTACGGCCTCAGTCTCAAATACCGCTACATCTCTTTCTACTTACTTCAAAGAGAGCCTCCTCGAGCTGGCTGGCCCTCAGGGTGGGATCTCGAGCCCACAATTATAATTGGCACTTCGCCACGTGCTTCCCTTACCTCGGGAGAAGGAGGCGTATATCGAGCGTTCGCTTGACTGGGGGACTAATGGACGCCCTTTCTGAAGTAAGCATTTTACTTTTCAAATTATTTTCTTTTTCCAGCCGATGACCTTATTATACTGAAGGCCGTGTCTCGCGGTGCGAAGATGCATCAGAGATCTTCTAATCATGCTAAAGTAAGGGCTGAACTTCAAGTGGCCAAGGATGATCTTCAGGCGGCCAAAAAAGAGGTGGCAACAGCCAAGCAAAATGAAGTGGTGATGGTGAAGGAGCATGATGAGTCGTTGGAGGCAGCTTCTAAACAGAAGGAAACTGAAAAAGAATTAGAGAGGCTTCGTGAGGGCCATGACCAACTTCTTTGAAATTTTACTGACTTGGAAAAGGATACCTCAAGCCATCAAGATGAGCTTAAAATGGCCCAGGGCAAAGTAGATGAGTTGGAGAAAGAAGTGTAGGAAAAGGAAGTCGAATTAGATGGCGTCGTGGGTAAAATGGTGAAAATAGCTCGTTTGTTTAGGTCCCGCCTTCTTGAGGCGGTGTGCACTTATTGGCCTGAACTGGAGGATGCCATGGTTAAGAACATGCCCTTTCCTTACTTTTGATGAGGTTGCTGATAGTCCCCTGGAGCCGACCGGCAGAGGTGAACTTCCAACCGGGGATGATCAAGCATAGAATAGGATTTTTATTTCATTTTTGTTCTTGTAAATAACTTTTGAATCAATGAAGTCAGCCTTTTCATTTACTCTTATTTTCCATCTCGCGTTGTGTGTATGACCCAAAACTAGCATTTAACATTATGTTGCCACTTCAAGTTAACCCAAGGCTTAAAATGCTAAATGTGGTAAAATCAACCCAAGGCTTAAAATGCTTATTCGCTTCAAAATAATTTTAAAATGCAATATAATAACTAAGGCTTAAAAAATGCTTAGCATTATGGTTACCCATCTCGAGGGTATTTTTAAGTGAAATATTCGAACTTAAAATGCATATCATAACGATTACCTGTCTCGAGGGTATTTCAAGGTGCAATATCTGAACTAAGGCTTAAAAATGCTTAGGATTATGGTTACCTATCTCGAGGGTATTTTAACTTAGATTTCCCTAAGATTTAACCTTTTAATAAGGCTTTTCGTCTCGAGGGAATTTTAACTTAGATTTCTCTAAAGTTTAACCTTTTGACAAGGCTTTCCATATCGAGGGAATTTTAACTTAGATTTCTCTAAGGTTTAACCTTTTAATAAGGCTTTCCATCTCGAGGGAATTTTAAAAATGCCATTCTTGAACCAAGGCTTTAAATGCATATCTGTTTCGAGGGAAATTGATGTCCATAAAAATGTTGCAATCATAGTGTGAAAATGATGCTTGTAACAATAGAAGATTCAATCGTATTCTTTTATTGGCATATATTTGCAATTACATACATGTACGAGCTAGTGCTTAGTTAGACGGGTATGGTCTAGGGGACGTCGCCTCGTTAAAAACCTTCCCAAGGAAAAAACCCGGTGGGAAAAAAATCCAGGGGAAGGAAAAGAGTGCGACGCCTAGTTCCCTAGCCATTAGACTTATTGTAGTACGGTTTCAAATTTGAGATGTTCCATGTTCTTGGTAGACATTTTCCTTCAAGGTCGCTAAGCCGATATGTGGCTGGACCTACGACTTCTGTAATTCTATATGGTCCTTCCCAATTTGCTCCTGACTTGCCCTTGCCTTCTCAGTATTGTGAAGCGGTGGCGTCTTTGAGGACCGGGCCACCTTCTTTTAGCTACAGACTTCTAACTTTGCAATCATGGTACTTTGCTATTCTCGCTTTATAGACCGCCGTTCGTATGTAGGCTCATTCTCTTCTTTCTTAAAGGTTGTCCAAGTGGTGCTTTAAATTGATGTCATTTTGTTCTTTAGTGTAGTAGACTATTCTGTCCATTTCTACAGCAATCTCCATAGGAATCATGGCTTCCGTTCTGTGCACTAGGGAGTAAGGTATCTCGCCCGTTGGTCTACATGGTGTGGTTCGATATAACCATAACACACTAACGAGTTCGTCTAGCCAAGAGCCTTTACTCCCACTTTCGAGACGTCTCCTGAGCCCTTCCCCTAGTGTTCTATTGGTGACCTCCGTTTAGCATTTCATCTGGGGGTGTGCTACAGAAGAGTAGCGGTTCTTTATGCTCAGTCCTTTGCAAAATTCTATGAACTTTCTCGAAATAAACTATGCACTGTTATCGGAGACTATCTTTCTTGGTATACCGAATCTTGTGATGATATTTTTCCAAACAAAGTCAATGGCCTTCTATGGAGTGATGGTGTTGACTGCTACCACCTCAACCCACTTTGTAAAGTGGTCGATCGCTATAATTACAAACTTTCTTTACCCGCTTGCAATTGGTAGAGGTCCCGCTATGTCAATTCCCCACGTTGAGAAGGGCCAGGCAGTTATTAGCGGCTGCTGGTTAGCTTAAGGTAGGTGGTTTTTCCTCATATGTATCTGGCATGGGTGGCATCTTTGAATGTATTCCTTTGCATCTGCCTCCATTGTTTCCTAGTAATAGCCGACTAGGCTGACTTTTTGTAACAAGGTGGAGGTCGCTTGATGAGATCCGCAAATTCCTTCATGTATCTCTGCCAAAATACCTTTTCCCTGAGCTGGGGTGACGCATTTCTACAAGGCATCCGTATATGATTTTCTATAGAGTTTATCATTTACTAAAGAGTATCTAGCAGATTAATCTTCGATGTGATTTCTTTGTCTGGGGGAGCCGTCCATCTTTGAGAAAGTTTGAGATGGGATGGCGCCTGTCGTCAATCTCTTCCTCGATACACAACATGTGTTCTTCCTCGCAGCTGGGGTGGAGGATAACCTCGTAGAGGCTGCCTGGTTGATTATAACCTTCTGGGTTTGAGATGGCTTTTACTAATTCATCTACTACTTTATTCTATTTTTGAGGGATGTGTTCAACTTTCCATGCGGTCCCTTTCTTTTCCAAGCGCTCTACTAGGCCTTGTACTTTACGAAGGTATTTAATCATACTCTCCCCTTTTATCTCGAAGTTTCTATTAATCTGATTAGAAATCAATCATGAATCACTTTGTATAACCACACTATCAAGAGCCAACTCGTCAATAAGTTCTAGCCCTTTGATCATGGCCTCGTATTCAGCAGCATTATTAGTGGCAGGGAAGGCGAGTTTGGTTACATATGTGAGGCGGACTCTATTTGGGCCTTCTATCAGTACACCGACTCTAGCTCCATCATTGGACGAGGCTCTGTCAACATATACCATCCATGTTTCAGCCTTCAGCACCTCTGCTAGTTCGAGACTGACGAATTCTACCACAAAATCGGCTAAGACTTGGGCTTTTAGGGTGGCTCTTCCTTCGAAGTGGATGTTGAACTCCCCTAACCTTATTGCCCACTCAGCTATTCTCCCTGATGTTTCAGGTCTTTGTAGTACTTTCTTGAGTAGAAAATTAGTTCATACGATGACTGTATGCGCTTGGAAGCAAGGTCTGAACCTGGTGGAGGCGAAGATCAGGCTCAAGGCAAGTTTTTCAATTTCGGGGTACTTTAACTCAGCGTTCTTGAACACCTTACTTGTGTAGTAGATGGGGTGTTGTTGGTTATTCTCCTCTCTAACCAAGACCGCTCCTACTGCCTCATCAGTTGCAGATAAATATAAGAATAGAGGCTCACCTTGGATCGGGCAGCAGAGCAACGGGGGGGATGCCAAGAATTCTTTCAAATTTTCAAATGCGAGGTCGCAACATTTATCTCATTTAGAGGCCTTATCTTGTTTTATTACCTTGTAGAATGGCATGCATCTCTTGGCGGAAAAAGAGATGAATTGTCCCAGCACATTAATCCTTCCGTTGAGGCATTGTACCTCATTCAAGTTTTAGGGCGGTGTCATGTTGATGATTGCTTCGATCTTTTCTGGGTTAGCTTCAATCCCTCTTTCTGATATAAGGAAACCCAAGAATTTGCCACTTTTTCTCCGAAAGTACACTTTTCTAGGTTTAACTTGAGACAGTATTTCTGAAGCACTTTGAACACCTTCTCAATGTCTGCTGCATGGCTGGCTTCATCTTTGCTCTTCACGATCATGTCGTCTACATATACTTCCACCTTTTCACCAATTAGGTTATTGAACATTTCATTTACAAGTCTTTGGTATGTGGCTCCAGCATTTTTCAACCGAATGGCATCACCTTATAGTAGTATGTTCCTTCGTACGTGATGAAGGCGGTTTTCTCCTCGTCTTTGGGATCCATGGGTATTTGGTGATATCCTGCCTTGGCGTCTAGGAGGGAATAAATTACAAATCCAGCTGTTGAATCAACGAGCTGATCTATACTGGGTAGAGGGTAACTATCCTTGGGGAAAGCTTTATTTACATCTGTGAAGTCGACACACATTCGCCAAGAACCATTGGGTTTTCTAACAAGTACTACATTTG
This sequence comes from Euphorbia schlechtendalii, assembly GCA_949673415.1. Classification (NCBI taxonomy): domain Eukaryota; kingdom Viridiplantae; phylum Streptophyta; class Magnoliopsida; order Malpighiales; family Euphorbiaceae; genus Euphorbia; species Euphorbia schlechtendalii. The sequence goes on along the minus strand of CATIWQ010099421.1, from coordinate 6,005 downwards.
CCAGCCACTCAGGATAATGTACCTTTTTTATGTATCCTGCCTCAAGTAATTTTCTGATTTCCGCTTCAATTTCCTTTTGCTGCTCTGGGGCATGCCTGCGCTTCTTTTATTTGACTGGGCTGATTGATGGGTCGATGTTGAGGCCGTGGTACATGACTTCGGGCCAAATTTCTTCGATGTCTTCGCTAGACCATGAAAAGGTGTGTTGCTGTTCCTTCAACACTTTGACCATAGCGACTTTCGCATTTTTCTCCATGCCTTTAGCGATTTTAATCATTTTCCATTCTGCCAAGGTCAGGACATCCAAATCTCCTACCATTTCTACCCTTTCACGATCCTCCATTTCAAACTCCACTTTAAATGAGGCTGGTCGAGTTTGGGTGGAAGTTACATAAGCTTCTTGGGCTTTTTGTGGATCTCCTATTGCTACTGCTATTCCTTTCTTGGTTGGGATGAGCAGGGTTAAATATTCTAGGCAGATTATAGCGCGTGACACGATTATAAACAGTCACCCCAATATCATGTTGTAACGACTCCAATGTCTACGATGACAAAATCGACCTCCCCTCTCTAGGTTATGTCTTTGTCCCCCACTTCCACCTCCAGAGTGACTTGTTCTGTTGATGAGACTGGTTAACCTCCGATTCCTACCAATGGGTTCCCGCCAGGCTGAATTTTAGAGTGGTGGATATTTAGTCATTGTAGGACTGCATTGGTGATCAGGTTGACTGAGTTGCCGGTGTCAATCAAACCACTCTTTACTATGTAGCCTTCTGTCAATGTCTCATTGATTAAAGGGTTCGTATGAGGCTTTTTAACCAATGAGTGTCTTTGAAAAGCTTTGAATACATTGATGTCCAAGCCCATTAGGTCTATTATCTTTTGTTTTTTGGTGGGGGGCTCAAATTCTAGCCCTCCCACGATTACCATTATCGTTCCTTTGGCTCTTTGTGCTTTGTTGTCACCTGGCCGAGATGGTTGGGATGGTTGTGGGGTTTCTCTGTTTCCTTCTCGGGTCACTCCTTTCACGAATTGACTGAATTTTCCCACTTGAATGAATGCATGCACCTCTTCAGCTAACATCTGACAATCATCCGTATGGTGTCCCCTAGCTCGATGAAATTCGTAGTAGCTTTCTGGGTTCCGGCCCACCATCTGTCCTTCTGGCACTTTGGGGAATCTCACATTTTTCTTCTCTTGGGTCTTTTTTATGGCTACCAGGATCTAGCTAAGTGGGGCGTTTAACTCTGGCCTGCTGGCTCGCGAGGCGTTACACTTATATGGATGGTATCTCTCCTCCCTTTTGCTTCTTCGAGAGTACCGTTCATCTTGCTGAAGGCTGAACTGATTTTCCTCTTTACTCTTTCTAGATCTGTTCATTTCATCTACTTCTATCATACTTTTGGCCATTGCTATCATCTGCATGGTGTCCCTGGGTCACCTCGTGATGATCTCCGTTCATAGCCTGTCATTTCTCGTACCTCTTATTAGAGATTCTTTCGCGATGCTAAAATAGAGATCATCAATGCTAATGCAGACCTCATTGTACCAGATGGATGTAGGATCTGAGCGATTCATCTGGTTCTTGAATGACCTCATGTAGTTACCGGCTCACATACGGGGCAAGGGTGGATCCGAGGAAGTGTTTGCAGAAGACTTCACTTAACTGGTCCCAAGAGCTAATTGAGTTGGGTTTCAGTTTGTGGAACCAGTAGGCGACGAGTCTGGTTAATGTTTGTTCAAAGTAGCAGTATATGTATGCTTCCAGGGCGTACATCATCTCCATCCTGTTTATGTAGTGCCTTACATGTACCACCAGATCGTCTCGTCTGTCATATAATTTTGGGTAGATAGGAGTAACAAAGTAAGGGTTTAGTTGGACGCCCAGAATCTTCTTCGTGAAGGGGGAGAGTCTTTTTTCAACTAGGGATTCCTAGTAGGGTACCGCCAGATCTTTGAGCAACTTTTTAATGCTACCTCGTAGTTTGGGGTCAATTTCAGTATCACTATCTCCTTTATTAGTTGTGTCAGCCGGCTCGGGTCTAGAGGACGGTTGTGGCCTGGCTTCGGTAGTTATGGTAGGAGCGTATGGGTTCAACCATGGTGGCGGGGCATTTCCTGAAGAGTAAGGCATGTGCGTTCCTACCGAGGGTATGGGTGTTCTAGCTAGGAAAAGCGGGTTACTGCCTAGGGCGGACATAGCTTAGAGCATGGCCATCATTTGTGATTGCAGTGCACTGTTTGAGGTGACACTTTGTTGAGGGAAGGTTGTTCGGGGCACTGAAGTTGTTTTAGCTAGAGTGTGCACCTCAGTTGAGGTCGGGTGCTAACGGTGTTGAGGCGGGAAAATTTCTCTGGCCATTTTCATTCAATTTGAACCGTCATCTGGAATTCCTTTGATGGTAGTTGCCTTGACGTTATATTGCTCTACAAAGCCTTAACTGATGACTTGTTGTTGCTCAGGCGGAATGTTGTACTCCTTGAAGATGCGTAGCATTTGTTCCACGGTTGTGGAGGTGCCTACCCAGGGAGTCACAGCATGTGCACCGCTCTCTATGAGATCATCATGGGCGCCTTGGATGGTTCCGGTGTCGGAGGAAGTATGGTTATCGTTGATTTCCGCCATGGAGCGGTTATGTTTCAGCACTAAAGAGAAGTGAAACAATAGTCCTTGCAATCGAGATTTTAATTAGGGTAATCCGATGATGAATGGAATGATTTTAATTAAACAAAGACGTGAAATAGAATACTTATCGAGATATGCGAAAACGTGTTGTGAACTAAAATTCTCGCCAGCGCAAGTAAGTTTAGTCCACACTCACCGCACCATTGAAAGTTCCATTTCCGAATTGGGTTTGACCTTCATGGAACTTCGAGAAATGTTGTATTGGTTATGTAGAATTATACCTGCCAAACATATAATGAACGTGGAAAAAGGGGTCGGGGCTTTTTTCCCCCGGGAAAACTCCGACTCTCAAGTTAGTATATTAAGGCAGGATGATCAAGAAGCTTTTATGCGTGTATATAATTGGAACAAACTGAGTAGAGAATAATAGATTAAACTGTTATGGAGGCTGTTTTCCATTATTTATAGGCTCTGCCAAATCCCCAGAATAGTGGAGGTTTGAACGGTTCAAAATGGGATTAAGATCCCTAGAATCAAGGAAGACCAAGTCCATCCCTCATCCACTCCTTGATTTTAGGAAGTGGTTTCAGTAGACAGATTCCACTAGCTAAGTGGTCAACGTCTCGATTAATGAGGCAGTAGCACCTTCTTGTAAGTGTTGTGGATGAAGCAATTAGGACGGGCCCCTCTTTGCGTAAGAGGTACGCCTCGACGAATCATCCGTTTGGGATAGTGACGTCGCCTCATTCTTCTAGATGGTGAGTCGGGCTGTGTTGGTAGAATTCATGATGAACTTAGGAGCTTTCGAGGGGGTAACATCATCCTCTGTTAACAGTAATTACAAGTCTACCCCTAGAGCCTCAACTGCTATAATTGCAACTATAACTAAAAACTATACTTTATAATATATAATCAACATCCCCTCACAAGCTGGGTATCATTGAATTGAAATATTTCCTAATCTTTTAACTTGTCTTTTGTAGTCTGGTGAATGTAATGGTTTTGTGAGTAAATTTTTCATTTGATCCTTAAACTGACATTCATTAAATGAATGATGCCAGCTTGAACTTTTCCTCTTACAAAGTGGTAGTCTATATCTAAATGCTTAGTCATTTCATGGAAGACATCATTTGTAAACTGCTGAAATGTTATCACTGTATAATAATGTTGGTTTTGTTTCTGTAACCTTCAAGACTATTAGTAGATAAATTATCCATTGTATTTCTGTTGTTGTTGCTACTGGTTAATTAAGACAGTAATTGAACATGCAATGTTGCAAGGCGGAATTTCAAAACTTAAAATTAACCTAAAGGATCTCCTAAGCATACCATGATTGATATAATCTAAGTTAAAACATTCCATAGATATTGATAGATTCATAAAACTTATAAAAGAAACCTAGCATCTAAGTTCAGGACGTTACCAATTGACGTATGTGAGCGGATGACGTTCTACCGGCGCGGTCACCGCGAGCCGGCGGCCCCTTGAGATAGGGCATGGGGTTTTCAAAAATGTGTTGTTGTGGTTGTGGAAATGATTCTAAGGATTCGAGGTCTAAACCTCTAGCCTACGTTATGCAGAGTCACCACTTGGATAAACTCTTCCAGGAAATTCGGTATAGCTTAGATCCGTTAAGCCTAAACGATACCGTAGTATAGAGATTCGGGTTCGAATGAGTTACATATTTTGTCGTTATTTAAATCATATTAGGCAAGTGGCTACCATATTCCAATATCATGATATCCCGTTCTAAATCATTTTCGAGTTATGTTTTAGCATGAATACGGAAGGCAATAAATAAGTGCAGAAAGTAAACACGTAGGAAAGTAAATGAGCATAGTCTAGGGGGGATTATTTACATATTTTGGGATGGGGAATACAAATTGCCTAAAATACATGAGATCTGGGTAAATGTATACATCCATATCCTGTTATACAACTGATCTAACAAATACATAACTTTTATTAAAGTACTCGAAGGAAAATAAATCCTAACATACATCTAAGCTAACCTACCTGCATCCACAAAGGTTACCACAATATATTTTCACAACATAAACATGTGCCAATGCACCAAGTATGTTCAGTTTGAATATTAGGAAGACCCATGTGGTCGAGTTAAATAAAAGGTGTGGATAAAGAGGGAACGGTTATTCAAATTTTCCCTCGGGATACATCCAAAAGATTAATACAACACATAAATATTCTGCTGATCTTGGTATGTTCATGTAAACAAGTTTACTTAATTAACCCATAATTAGTGCATAATATATAAATTAGTATTCTAGAAAATAGAGATAACGCCGACATCGGTGTTGCAAGGTCGGTGTCAGCATTGCAATACCGACACCAACGTCACAATACCGACATCAACGTTTCTTGAATTTTCAAAAATACAAGGGAAAAAAGACAATTAAATACACATTTTTAAAATAGCATCAAACCATCAAATAAGCATGAGATATAACTCTAGGAACTCAAAGACTCACCCCGTAGTCGAGAATCCACTTATTTGAGATCTGCAAAGCTCCTCCAGGGAACCCTTCTCATTTCCCTTGTTATGTGGTGTAGTGATTTGGCTTAAGAAAAATTAGTTATGGGGCAAGTGTTTCTCCACAAACTTAAAGTGCAATGACTTTTATGTAGTTAGGGACTATGTTAATGACTTCTCCACTAAGTTTTATTGGATAAAAACTTAACAAAGATGATGGAAAGTAGCTTGGACATGAATATGAACTAGAGACATGGTTCCCTTTAATTTCTCTCAACTTTAGTGTGTCTAAACCTCAAGATTTCCTAGAAAAGTCCTAGAAATCCCAAGTTCATACCCTTTCTATGAACTTTCATCAGCCTTTTTACAGAAATTGTTACTTAATCTAGGAATTGCATACCAAAACCAACTCAAAACACATGAAAATTCAAGTTTCTCTTTGAAATCAAGAGAGCTCTCTTTGCTTCTACTTCAATGAATGAAAATGAGCTTCCTTTTATCTAAATATGAGCCCTCCTTTTGTAGGAGAGCTCCCTTCAATCCAAAGATAAAAGTCGTAATTTTTACCCCCCATTTTTACTTTTAACCTCCTGTGAGCGGACGACACGGAGCGGTGGGCCGAGAGCGCGCGGAAATCATAGGCGCGGTCCACCGGGGTGTTTGAAAACAGATGAAGAAAAAGCACCGGGTCTGGGACCCGGAAAAAAGGTTAAAAAGAGAAAAAAGGCAAAAACGTTTAAGATCGGTTCGAACCCGAATCCGCCGTCTCTTAGTGTGGAGTCGCCACCTGGATTAGCTCTTTCCAGGAATTAAAGTCCTGTGAGGCTTAACGTCCGGGGGACGGCCCACCAAGACACAGAGATTCGGGTCCGGGATAAGTTGCTTATT
>CATIWQ010099411.1:0-10791 GCA_949673415.1 Euphorbia schlechtendalii | reverse complement strand
TACTAGATATTACTCCACTCAAAACTTATCGGTAGCATTAAACTAAAACTATATAACTTATACTAATTCATGTTGCATTGAAATATATATCGAAACTTACTTGGAATGTTGCTATTGAATGTTACTCACCACTCATCCTTGCCAAATGCTAAATGTTATGTCAATCTACTAAAGCGCTCACACTCTCATCGTGCGCTCATACTCGAAACAAAAATTCTTGTTCGAAATTTGCTCCAACATCGAACTTGTTACACCTAACATTCACAATAACCTTGGAAAATATGTTAGTATAGTATAGGTATGGATAAGGTATAAATAACACAAAATCTATAAAATTTTTCATTCTTTAATTTTTTAATTCTATTTGATTTTTTTGGATTTTCGGGATTTTATTTAAGTGCCCCCCCCCCCCCCCGCACTAAAGAACACAATGTCCTCATTGTGAGAGACTTAACTAGAAACGAAAAAAACAAAAAAATGAAACTGAACACACATAAACAAACAACAAACAAACAAACAAACAAAACAAAACAAACAAACTGTACAAATCCTAAACCTAAATGGAAAGTAGATAATCACTTGGAGGGGATCGATTCGGTCAACTAGTCAGTCTTATAATAAGATTCCCATAAATCTCGCTCAATGTCAAACATCATCGTATGAATTTCGTCAATTTTCTTATGAATCGAGATTTGCGCTTCTAAAAGTTTGTTCAACTTTCCGTGGAGGTTGGTTGCTTTACGCTCTTCTTCCCTTGCCATTTCTCTTCTTTTATCGACATCCACTCTCTCCCCCCATGATTTCCAATCATGAGTCATCCTATCTTTTCCTATGCACTTTTCCAGAAATCCATACTTGAAGAATACATCCGTGGTCAATTATGGAATCTTATCTTCATTAGTAAAGACCTTAGTGGAATAAGGCATTCGTCTAATTTGTCCCAACAGATTCACCATCGTACAACACCCATATTCTGTTACTTTAGGATTTTGGGCGGCAGACATGAGTGCCTCCATCATTATTCCCGAAACATCAACAGGCGTGCCATTCCAAATTGCTTCTATTACAAATAATTCTTCATGAATGACAATATTGAAAGTTGACTTACCAAACAATGCACCACTTAAGTAAAAGTGCAAGGAGAGTAAACAAGGATCATGAATCCACTGGCTATAGGAAGATAATTGTTTGAACTTAGTTTGGCCGATCAGGCTATTCCGTGTTGGTAGAGGATTCCGTCCAGGAGGTATCTTGTTGTAGTAGTCTATTGGAAATGCCATATACTTGTTAAGCGCCTTCCTTGTCAACTTGTACTCCTTTCCTTGATGATGATAAACTAGGCAGTCATTTTTGTCGTTCTTCCATGCCAGCGTTACTAACATCTCCATACATTTCTCAACACTATTTCTTAGGCACATGTTCGAATAAATGATGAAGTTTAGAACTCCGAGATAGTGCATCACTCTGTCATATTACCCAAGACTAACGAATTTGTTCCTATTAATAGTATAGGAACTCTTTAATTCAGCATTCTTGATAATCTCGTAGTGATCTCCTTCATCATGAGAATAGATTGAAAATGGTACCTCATACCATTCTTGATGGTTTGAGGGAGGAACCAGATTGGATTTCCTTATTAAAACCATATTGAATTGAAGAAATTTGAAAGGATATAATGGTTTCAGATTTGGAAATAAATTGTTGATTGAAAAGATAAGAAATTCAGATTTCAGAAGTGAAAAGTGATGTACATTCGCACATCAACTTATAGAATTTGGAAGAATAACCATCGAACAACTACTAAACTGCTACAGATTTCGCACAAATCGCGATCGTGACTGTTTTTCACGATTGTTACATACAATAATTGAGAAACAGAAAGTTTTGTCCAAGAATTCACAAGCACGATATGGATTCATGAACACGAATAAGTAGAATAGAAGAAAATCTTCTATTTTTCAAGAATTCAGTTGTAATAATATGACTTATCACCTCCAAGATGATTATTTCAAATTCTTTTTAACATCAAAGTTAGGATAGAAAAATTATAAAGTTTAGGAAAGAAATAAATAGATATAGTTAGAAAATGTACCGTACTCTTCCAGTATTTGATTTCTAGAACGCACTTACCTTCCCCGGCAACGGTGCCAAAAACTTGTTCCTCACTTTTCTACTGATAATATAAAAGTTCTAAATATAAACAGGTGTTATCAGTATCACTTATCAAATAGAAAAATAATGATATCTGCAAGTATATAGTTGCGATGTAGTTTTAAAAGATATTGATCCCACAGGGAAGGAATTCGGTTCTAAGGATCAACTAGAGTTACGGAATAGAAGAAAATACAGTAAGTTGAAGGTTTTGAATGATAGACTGATGAATGGACAGATGCATGAATAGATTAGAGAAGATGCAAAGCATATAGATATTCCCTAAGAACAAGTATATTAAAGTAAAATATGCAAAATGATCAAGAATGTTTTATGCACTAGATAACTTCAACAAACTTGGTTTTAGACGCCCAAATATCCTATAATTCACCATAGAGCAACACATGAAATGACTTTTCTAAATCTAGGGTAAATGAATTATGACACTTATAAAAACCTGGACAACAATAATACTATGCTTAGTACGGGTCTCTCTCACATTGCCATATTTAGCAAGTTACCACTCGAAAAAAGTTGGCTCACTAAACAGCATTGTAATCATAGATCTAGTGAATATGCATAATCTTGTTAACCCCAAAATTACTCTTAAAGTCAACTTGAAAGCATATAACTTCATTAATATAAGTGACGTAAGTCGAGATACTCGTTATGACACATAAACATATCATAAACTTTGTATTAGAAAGTATAAGTAGAAAACAAAGTAAAGTTGTTAGGTATGCAAGTGAAAGCTAAAATTGATCAAACCATATCCACTCTTTAATAGGAGTCGCCAATTCCCGCAGTTCCTACATCTACTTTGAATTTGGTATCGAATCGTATAGAACCTCTGTTAGGATGCTATTCTTTATAAATATTGAACAAATGAATGTTGAAGAACAGAAACTTTTATTGATAAGTGCTGTGTAATTACACTCATACAACAATCGCTCGAATTTGTAGAGAAATCTAGTGATTGAAATAAGAATTGAATCACTTATACATTTTTGTCTCTAACACTTTGAACTTAGCAAAATCTATATAACTTTCACTCTCTATCTATCATGCCATACATGTCATCTTACACCATCATGCTTGCACGAATTGGTTGATTTGAACCTCTATTTATAGAGTGTGAAAGGTTGCGTTTATCCAAATGAATAGTCATATCCATTGGTGAAGGGTTACATCATCTTTAATGTGATTGGATGCAAGATTTCATCCTTATCTTCAATGGATAGTCACCTTTTCATGGTTGCATTATCTCCAAAAGGTATCTCTTTGCCTGACAGTTGATGGCGGTTGATGGTAGTTGATCGTTCTTATCTTGTGGTTGGAAGATAAGAAGAATTGATCAAAACCCATCACGATTCGTGAGCATGAAATACATGTCTTGATTGTGAATGTAAGTTGGTAGTTGAATGTTTGTGAAGAATGTTAAGTCATGATCATGATAGATAGTCATGAGCGTGATTTGACGAATCGAGAGTAGGAATCACGATCGTGACATGGTTGTGACTTATGCTTTTCTTTATAATTCTTCTTTGCAACTTTACCGATCTGTGACAACTCGATCCTAAGCCAATTCCTTGCATTCCACACATCTTTTTACACCTTTTTCACTCTTTTTGCATAGAATTCCATATTTGATCATTTCACTCCCAAGATTCACCTATTTTCTACACTTGCATAAAAAAACAACTACATACCATGTGAAATCTTTTATATGAAGTATAAAATGACTCTAAACCACAGTAGTAGGAGCAAACAAAGTGGCAGAAATATAAATGATTGAAGTAACTAGTAAAGAAAGAGGTAGCATCAATGTGGCTTGAAGTGGACCCTTCTATAACTGTCTAAAACTGGCCCTTGCAATCCACAGATTTAGATTACCCCTTGGGTAGCTCTTGGTTGCAGTTGTGTACATTGGCCATGTCCATAAAAGTAGTCACCTTATGCTAATAATGTTTTTTACGAGGAGTGAAATCCAATCCTACCCAGGGTATGAAGAACTCAGGATCTTTAACTCTCAAATTACCCTAGTGATGTTTGCATAAGTCTTTCTCAAGGGCAGGGTTATGGCGCTTCATCATTTTGCTCACATTCTTGACGGATTGATCATGCATAGCTAATACCTCCTTTCCAGCTTTAGGAGGTGGATTTTTGACAATGTTTGGCTTTAAAGGATGAACTAGAAACTTCTCTTCCTTGATCAACTTTTAAATATCCCTAAGTAGGGTTTTATAGTTGTTTGTGTGATTGCTCACCTCTACATAATAAATGCAAAAGTTCTTCCATTCATTAGCACTTGGTTGGATAAATGGCTTCAAGCTTTCTATGATCCCAAGTTCTCAAAGGTTTGAGAAGAGTCAAGCTAAAGTATCAAAATAAGGGGAGATTCCAGATCTATCTCCTTTTGGCATTTGTGCAGAACTCACATCAACCAGCTTTGCAACTTGGATTGTAGCTTGTATTTTGTTTGGAAAAGAAGCAGATGTTGCCCCTTTGTTAATCCCCTAGTGCCCCATCCCTCAAAGGTTTGGGTTGGAGGTTCGCTCAACTTTGAGAGCTTTTTCTAACTTCTCGGCTTTGATAAGCACATCATTGTAGCTAAAATACTCATTAATCCCTAAGCATAATCTACGGTATGGAAGTGCTCCATTGAGGAGCTTCGTAATTGCCTTTAAGAGATCAAGTATATCCCTTAGGGGGACATGCACAACCATCTATATTTTAAAGTAGAAATTGAAAAGCTCTCCTTCCCTTTGCTTGACGGCTTCTATATTTTGCATCGCAACTTGATGATTCTTAATGTGAGAGTGCGAATCACCCACTCGTTTGTAGCGCACTAGGTCCATTATGACAAAATCATCTAGGACCCAATCTTTGTCCCTTGAAGAGCTGGTTGATTGAGGATGAGTAGGAAGAGGAATGGCTTGTGAGACCAAGAATTATTGCCATAAATTAGCCAACTTGGGGGAAAGTCCCTGTGGAGTGGGTTCCTCAACCCCTTGGGTGAATAGCTCATGATTTTGAGTTTCGATAGCTACTGGGTGAAAAAGAGGAGGCTGTACTTGAGTGGGGTCCCTTGGTGATATAAAGAGCTGCGGTTGATTTCATGATTGTTGGAAAACCTAGAATTGATTCCCAAAGATAGCCAGTTTATAGTAGGATTGTGAAATTGAGGTGCCCCTAGAGCGAGTGCAACTATGGCTTTAGGGTTCGATTCTGTAATAGATGGCATAGAAGGAGCAGAGAATTGGGCTTGAGATCCCACATTCTAAAAGTTAGTAGAGGCATTACTAAGCTGATTCATGAACCACGATCAAAAAGTTATTCCGGAAGAACCCCGGAAAGAAAAGTTAGGCATCGCTTTCCTAGACACTCTAAATGGAAAGACATTTTGAGAACTAGAGCGACTTTGATAGCTAGACCCCTGACCTTACTGAAGATGCAAAAACAGGCCCGAGTCGGCCAATAATGGATACTAAGCCTGATTTTGAAGGGAATTTTGATTAAATTAAAATGGAGAAGGATGCCCCTGACTAATAACCGGGTGAAGCCAAGAAGAAACCAATTTAAGATCCTTATAGGTAGACTAACCATTAGCAGGAGGAAATTCTGATTTAGAAATGCAATTAAATTTCATCTCTTCTAAAAGAAGAGCCCTCACAAAAGCTTGAAGAGTTACTTGAAACTGCGAATTAGTAAGCATTATGTTCATAACTACCTCCGAATCCCATGTTTCCTCACACACAATCCCATGTTACTACAACTTGAGGTGTGTGGACCTTTATTTTCGGGTAAAACAATGTGTTATACCCTTATGTTGTGTAAATTGATGAATGAATTGATGTTTGAATTTATTTGGAATCACCTATGTGGTGAAAATGAATGAATTGAATACTGGACTAAATTGGATGGAGGTTCGGATGCCGATTGGGCATCGCAAATGAGTGATATGTCATGTTGGTGCGTTTCCCAAGGTGATACAAACTTGAGCCTCCTTAAGGTTGATAAATACCGATAGAGTATTTCATGTTGCTTTGGGGTTTATTCGTGATGTCATGATACTTCATGAGCACTCTTAAAATCTTAAACTAAAAGAATGACAAAACAAGATAGTTTTTTTTATTTTATGTTTCCTAAAGGTTCTTCGAATCCTCATGAAGTGATGTAATGATATCCCAACCTTTAGGTATGGAGGTCGAGAAAGATTAGTGTGATCTCTGTTCGCCACTTTTCTACTGATAATATAAAAGTTCTAAATATGAACAGGTGTTGTCAGTACTGCTTATCAAATAGAAAAATGATGATAACTGCAAGCATACAGTTGTGATGTAGTTTTAAAAGATATCGATCCCTCAAGGAATGAATTCGGTTCTAAAAATCAACTAGAGTTATGGAACAAAAGAAAATAAAATAAGTTGAAGGTTTTGAATGGTAGACAGATGAATGGACAGATGCATGAATAGATTAGAGAAGATGAAAAACAAATAGATATTCTCTAAGAATAAGTATAGTAGAGTAAAATATGCAAAATAATCAAGAATGTTTTATGCACTAGATAACTTCAACAAACTCTGTTCTAGACACCCAAATATCCTATAATTCACTGCAGAGCAACACATGAAATGACTTTTCTAAATCTAGGGTAAACGAATTATGACACTAATAAAAAACCTGGACAACAATAATAATATGTTTAGTACTGGTCGCTCTCACATAGCCATGTTTAGCAAGTTACCACTCCAAAAATGTTAGCTCACTAAATAGCGTTAAAATCAAAGATCCGGTGATTATACACAATCCTGTCAACCCCGAAACTACTCTTAAAATCCACTTGAAAGCATATAACTTCATTAATATAAGTGATGCAAGATGAAATACTCGTTATGACACATAGGCAAATCATAAACTTCAAATTAGAAAGTATAAGTAGAAAACAAAGTAAAGTTGTAAGGTATGCAAGTGAAAGCTTAAGTTGATCAAACCATATCCACTCTTTAATGGGAGTCATCAATTTCCGCAATTCCTGCGTCTACTTTGAATTCGGTCTTGACTCGTACAGAACCTCCGTTAGGATGCTATACCTTGTGAATATTAAACAAATGAATGTTGAAGAACATGAACTTTTATTGATAAGTGCTTTGCAATTACACTCATACAACAATCACTCGAATTTGTAGAGAAATCTAGTGATTGAAACAAGAATCGAATCACTTATACATTTTTCTCTCTAACACTTTGAATTTAGCAAAATGTATATAACTTTCACTCTCTATCTATCATATTATTTACTCTCTATATTTTCACTCTACCATGCCATCATCATGCACGAAATGGTTGATTTGAACCTCTATTTATAGAGTGTGAAAGGTTGCGTTTATCCAAGCTAATATTCCTGTCCATTGGTGAAGGGTTGCATCATCTTCATGTAATGGATTCAAGATTTCATCATTATATTTAATGAATAGGCACCTTTTTATGGTTACATTGTCTCCAAAAGGTGTCTCTTCGCCTGACAGTTGATGGAGGTTGATCGTTCTTATCCGACGGTTAGAAGTTGAGAAGAGTAATCAAACCCATCACGATTCATGAGCGTGACATACATGTCACATTCATGAACATAAGTTTATAAGTTACTGCTTGTCAAGAATGATAAGTCGTGATCACGATAGATAGTCGCGAGCATGACTTGGCTAATCGCTAGTAGGAATCACGATCGTAACATGGCTGTGACTTATGCTTTACTTCATAATTCCTCTTTCCAACTTTACCGATCTTTGACAACTTCGATCCTAAGCCAATTCCTTGCATTCAACGCATCTTTTTGCACCATTATCACTCTTATTGCATTAAATTCCATCTTTAATCATTTCACTCCCAAGATTCACCTAGTTTCTGCACTTGCATAAAAAAACAACTACATACCACGTGAGATCTTTTATATGAAGTATAAAATGACTCTAAACCACATCGTTTTATGGGTAAAAATATCAAGATAATAAGTGCAATCATACTTATCACACCCCCACACTTAACTTTTGCCTTATCCTCAAGGTAAACACAACAGAAGTGTATAAAATAGTAATTCAAGTTCATACCTCATTTAGTGAAAGACTATTGTAGTGAGTACCACATTCCCATGTTGCACAAGGTTCAAGTAAAGTATACGAAATTTTCCACAAATTAGTAATGCACAATTTATATAGTCCAGTTGCATACCTTTGCTCTTAATGGAGGGTTAACCGAATTTCATCTTCATATAAGCATTATATGCTTGCTTGAATATTTCCTTCTCTCAAGTATAGAATAAAGTATAAAGGAAAAAGGGAGCACACTTTGAAAAGATTGATCTCAAGGCATTTTTGGGTAACCTAGGATGCCAAACACTCTTAGGGTTGCATTTTGTGCTCCATACCACTCTCCCCTTTTTTAGTGGTTGCATTTTATGCTCCATACCACTTTCTCTAATTTTTTTTATTTAAAGAATATGTTTTTAAAGTATAGATTTGTACTTTGCACCCATTTTTTATACTATGCTAATTTTTCTTTTTTCACTAATTGAATGGTTGCAGTTTCTACTCCGTACCATTCCTCAAATTTTGCATAACTCATTGGTCATTCTATCTTTCTTTTGATATTTTCTCAATACCCTCATCCTTTATTGATCACTTTCAAAGTATTATGGCTATAGTTTCCCTACACTTTAGACACTCTCAATGCTTATAGGACGTATTCAAGAATAGCATATAAATCTCATAGTAAGAACACTACTAGATATTACTCCACTCAAAACTTATTAGTAGCATTAAACTAAAACTATATAACTTATACTAATTCATGTTTCATTGAAATATATATCGAAACTTACTTGGAATGTTGCTATTGAATGTTACTCACCACTCATCCTTGCCAAATGCTAAATGTTGTGCCAATCTACTAAAGCGCTCACACTCTCAAAGTGCGTTATACTCGAAATAAAAATTTTCTTTCGAAATATGCACCAACATGTAACTTGTAATACCTAACACTCATAATGACCTTGGAACATATGATAGTATAGTATAGGTATGGATAAGTTATACAAAATCAAGAAAATTTTTCATTCTTCAATTTTTTTAATATTATTTGATTTTTTTGGTTTTTCAGATTTTATACAAGTGCCCCCCCAACACTAGAGAACACAATGTCCTCATTGTAAGAGACTTAACTACAAACACAAAACACACAAAAACAAAATCAAAAAAATAAATCTCACTGACACATAAATATAATTGCCCGTTCTCCGGTAATTTGATCTCTAGAACTCACTTGCCTTCCCCGGCAACGGCACCAAAAACTTGTTCGCCACTTTTCTACTGATAATATAAATGTTCTAAATATGAACAGGTGTTGTCAGTATCGCTTATCAAATAGAAAAATGATGATAACTGCAAGTATATAGTTGCGATATAGTTTTAAAAGATATCGATCCCACAGGCAAGGAATTCGGTTCTAAAAATCAACTAGAGTTACGGAACAGAAGAAAATAAAATAAGTTGAAGGTTTTTAATGGTAGACAGATGAATGGTTAGATGCATGAACAGATTAGAGAAGATGAAAAGCATATAGATATTCTCTAAGAACAAGTATAGTGGAGTAAAATATGCAAAATAATCAAGAATGTTTTATGCACTAGATAACTTTAAAAAACTCGGTTCTAGACGCCCAAATATCCTATAATTTACCATAGAGCAACTCATGAAATGACTTTTCTAAATCTATGGTAAGCGAATTATGACACTTATAAAAACATGGACAACAATAATACTACGCTTAGTATGGGTCGCTCTCACATAGCCATATTTAGCAAGTTACCACTCCAAAAATGTTGGCTCACTAAACAGCGTTAAAATCACAGATCTAGTGATTATACACAATCTTGTTAACCCTAAAACTACTCTTAAAGTCAACTTGAAAGCATATAACTTCATTAATATAAGTGACGCAAGATGAAATACTCATTATAACACATAGACATATCATAAACTTTGAATTAGAAAGTATAAGTAGAAAACAAAGTAAAGTTATAAGGTATGCAAGTGAAAGCTAAAGTTGATCAAGCCATATCCACTCTTTAATAGGAGTCGTCAATTCCTGCAATTCATGCGTCTACTTTGAATTCATTCTCGACTCGTATAGAACCTTCGTTAGGATGTTATTCCTTGTGAATATTGTACAAATGAATGTTGAAGAACAAAAACTTTCATTGATAAGTGCTTTTCAATTACACTCATACAACAATCACTTGAATTTGTAGAGAAATCTAGTGATAGAAATAAGAATCGAATCACTTATACATTTTTCTTTCTAACACTTTAAATTTAGCAAAATCTATATAACTTTCACTCTCTATCTATCATATCATTTGCTCTCTATATCTACACTCTACCATGTTATCATCATGTACAAAATGGTTGATTTAAACCTCTATTTATAGAGTGTGAAAGGTTACGTTTATCCAAATGAATAGTCATGTCCATTGGTGAAGGGTTGCATCATCTTCATGCGATTAGATGTAAGATTTCATCATTATATTCAATGGATAGGCACCTTTTCATGGTTACATAATCTCCAAAAGGTGTCTCTTTGCCT
>CATIWQ010099374.1:0-13839 GCA_949673415.1 Euphorbia schlechtendalii | reverse complement strand
TTTCTTTCAAAAGTCAAATCATTTGAATTTATTATGGGGAATCCATTTATACCCAAATTAATTTCATGAAATGATGTGTCACATGTGCTAAAAACAATATGTATATGCTTATGAGAATGCGTGATGTCATTGATAGAATATCAAGCCAATAAACAAAGTTCAATTTATTCAAAAATAATTCAAAAGAAGCCTTGCAGGCAAATTAGCTAAATGCTAATTTATTTCATCATCTTCTTTCGATGCTAGTTCTCCCCAGATGTATTAATGGATTCGAAGTGCTCCATCCTATCTGCCTTCTCAAACACTTCTTGATAGCTCGCGAAGATGTCTGATCCAAACTTGTTCCTGTATGATGGCAGTGCACCATCCAGAAGCTTGGTTATCATATCTGGTAGAGTTAAGCGAGCCCTAAGCCTGACCTGTGTGGCCATCCAATGTGCATAGTAGGATTTAAAGCTCTCATCCTGCCTTTGCCTTATAGCCTCCAGATGTTGCATTGTGGTTTCCATCTGAGAGTTGAAACCATAATGCAACAGCATAGCCTGAGCAAGGCTATTCCAATTGGTAGCTATCTCAAGCGGAAGGTGGCTGTACCATTCGTTGATCGGGTGGCCTAAGGTGATGATGAAGAGCTTAGCCATCATCCGCTCGCTGACCCTCAATGCTCTCATCACCGTTTGATAATGAGTCAAGTGAGCGCGTGGGTCGCCAGATCCCACGTACTTCTCAAATTACGACATTGTAAAGTTTGGGGGTAAGCTATCTTCATCCCTGACTATCAATTATGCAGGGTATGTATTCCTCAGGTGACCACCGTGCGTGGCCAAGAACTGTTACCATAATTCCGCCATGCTAGGTTGTTGGAGGATGGCGTTCCCTGTGTTTGGGTAAGAGCTATATTGCCCCTGGGGAAATGCCGCAAAATGGAGCAGTTGAGGTGCCTAGAGCTGTGAGGTAACTGATGTACTCCAAGTGGGAATAGGCTGTTGGTAGAAAGGCCCTGGTGCGAATGCCTACTGGATAGTTTATCTAGGGAAGAATTGGGAAGGACTGGCAAAGTTATAACCAAGCAGAGCAATTTGAGATTGGTTCAGCTGACTTTGTCTTGCCCTGAACTGATAAATGGCAGTAGGAGTTGAGGATACTGCATGCGAGGTAGGATGTCCCCCTGTTGGATTGACGTTGTTGAGGGTGACCTCCGGGGCTGGACACTACATTCTGGGCCCTCCCGACATGTTGGAGAATGAGTGATGCTAGCTATTTGCTGTTGGCAATGTCGGCGCTCATCGACGACTGCTGAGAATTTTATCCCGTAAGGACAGGGTGGCCTTCCCTCGCACCTTCCAAGCCCCTTTGATACATGAGCAGAATATTAGACCGTCCATGTGAGATTTGTGATATGACTCATGATGCGGGTAATGCGAGAGATTTTTAATGTTATGGCTGCATTCACTAGGGGTTAGCATGCGATGATGTGAAATAACATGTATGTCAATCCATTTGAAACAAATAGGTTAATCGTTAGGTAAAAATGAAAACATGTGGAAATGAAAATCTAACAACGGGGGTTGGATTTGAGATTTGTACAATGTCGGTGTGACATCGTAATATGAGTAGTGTAAGTGAGGTGACTAAGTTACCTATGTGGTAATAGGTCAATGGTTTGAGGTTTTGTACTATGACTAGGTCTCATGGAATGAGGAGGTCAAAATTATTTCGGGTAAGCGGTTTGACATACCCTAATAAAATGAAAACAACTACCATATGTAGCTACTTAATGAATGATTTGGTTATTTTTCCCAAATACAGTGGAGTTTCGGATACCTGTGTAGTCATCACTATTTGAGGGTATGTGGTGATACGTGAATTATTGCCTCGTGTGGGCGAATGATTCGGGTATGAAGCGTATACCCTTGAAGATTTGGTAAGGTAAGACCTTTGAAGTAAGTTTGCCTCGTGTGGGCTTAGGACATCAACTAGGATATCCTTTAATATGGGAAAAATGGTTTTGGGTAGGTATTTACCCCGTTTGGGCTTTTGGTGTGTATAATTACCCCTGAAGGGCTATGAATTGGATGTTGAGTGGACATCTAATGGGTAATGTGGTGGAAAGGTTATTTCCCTTTGCTGGCAAAGTGCCGGATGTCAAGTGTACATCACGCAATAAAAGAAAGGTATGTTTGCCATGTACAGTCTAATAGCGGGATGTCAAGTGGACATCTCGCTGAAAAGGGGTAAGTGATGTTTCTAAGTGTTTTTAAGCTATCCTAGTGTGAGCATGGGATTTTTATTCCCGACTCGCGAGTTCGATGATGAAGCTGTAATTTTCCCTTGTTAGCATTTTGAATCTTTGCAAGGACCTGAAATTGCTCGAAAATCATCTGCCTTATTTCTTTGGGCCTTTCTTCCCTATTTAAAAGCCCAAACCAAGGAAAGCCCGCTGGGCCACTCCATATCGTTAACGATATGGAGGGATATCGTTAACGATATCACCCATTATCGTTAACGATATCGACCCCTTTCATTAACGATATCGAGTGTGCAGACAGTCAGAAAAGGCTGGCCTCATTTTTTTCAACAAAAATATTTATTTCTCACCCATAATCCGGACTTTTTTTCACCAAATGCTTTGTCAAGAAGCTACCAACTGATAGGGGGAAGAAATAATGGAGAAGAGAAAAAATGGGTGGTGTGTAAGTGGATGACTTTTGGATTGAAGGGTATCCATAAAAGAGAAAGTTTCATTCATTAGAAGGGAGGATTCTTTCCAAAGAAAAACACAAGTTCTCTGCATCAAGAACTCAGCAAATACAGCCACCAAAAATAAAAAAAACACAAACATAAAAAAACCAAAGTCTAAACTTTACATTTTAGAGATTTTTCATAATCTTAACCAAAGGAAGAAGTATCTCTTGTTCTTCCCTTTCTCATTTCACTCACCACATCCAGGAAGCACTGCCTTCTTTCAACAAGGAGACCTCTAATCTCCGTTTTCGTCAAAACCGCAAAAACTAAACCAAAGAAACGAGGAGGACTTTCTTGGGCGTTTAGTGGACCGAACAAAGTGGATTCATAGCTACGGGGTAAGACTCTGAGTTCCTAGAGTCATGCTTCACTTGTTTTGATCATTTATATGTGTTATGTATGTAAAAATGTAAATCGGCAAAAACAAAAAACTGCATGCATTCTGTCTGTCGATATCGTTCAATGATAACTACTGAAATCGTTGAATGATATCAATGATGTAGTTAACGACATCATTAGATGTCGTTAACGACATTGTTTTCCAGGTAGAATACAGGCAGCCTGTTTGGGAAATTTCCAGGTTTCGATTTATGTTCAAGAAGGTCAGCGGTGACCGTTCAGATCTGGGATCTGAGTTTTTTTTAGTAACATGAAGAGTACACGTGAAAATTTCACAAACCCGAGTCTTATTTACCAGAATTTCATTTTATCGGTTCTACTAATTTATTTCTTTCGAATATTTTAATAAAATATCACCATTCATGCTTTCGAACCTAGATTTATTTCATGTTGCATTATTCTGAAGTGTGTTAGGAAACCCCCACGAAGGGAACAGAAGTTCCCGGATAACCGGCCTGACAAATATTCGCATGTGGCATTTTCACTAGAAAAATGGTTAAATAAATTTACGTGTATAAAATGAACCCTTTTTTATGGAAAAGAAATTTCAAACTCTCTGATGTTTTAAATCAGACCGCTCGGGTCTCGTAAAGATCAAACGAACATATTTAGAATTATTTGTGGCGTGCCGTATTTGTGCTAACCGTTGTAGATGCAGGTAGTCTAGGATAGATGTATGCTAGGATTTATTTTCCTTCGGGTATCGCTTGTCATTTTGAAAAGTTAAATGTATTCGTTAGATCGGTTGTATAATAGGATATTGATGTATTCATTCCCTTAGATCTCATGTATTTAGGCAATTTGTAAATTCCCCAAGCCCAATGATGTAATTAATATCCCGTAGAATAGGCGCACTTTAATTTCCTATGTGTTTATTTTTTGCCCTTTATTTATTTACCGTTTTATGCATGCGCGACGAATATAAAACTTAAAATATCTAGTTTGGTTCGAGTATTATAAACGTGGTTTCTCACTCATGGTGTAATTTAACTCAAACGACGACGAAATAGATAACTCATCCCGGACCCGAATCTCTACTTTGTGGTATGGATTAGGCATACGGATCTAAGCTGTACCGAAATTTCCCGGAAGAGCTGATCCGGGTGGCGACTCTGTAACACAGACTAGGGATTCCGATCTCGAGTCTTTTGTACTTGGAACCCATTTATTTTCAAGCACAATCATTGGTCCCTCATAAGGGAACCTCTTTTCCAACGGGCTCTTTTTTTAAAAAAAAGCCCAGAATCAATGTTCTCTAAAACCCCACGCCCCATCTCACGGAACCGGCGCCTCGCGGCGACCACGCGGGTTCGAACGTCGTCCGCTCATAGTGGTGACTCTGCTGGGGATGATCTTTTTATAAACTTAAAAGTTTAAAAGATTTTTGGATGAGTATTGAAAAGTCGTCAAATGAGCACATTTAAAATATTGTACAAAGCATATGCATTAGAAGGATTAACCATTAAGGTTAGGGTGCCCAATTTTGACGGAGAAGTTTGCGAAAGTATATTTCGTGACCCCCTGGTGATCGAAGGAACCTAGTGAGTGGATCACTTGTTGCCATACTGCATGGACTCTCTTGAAAAAGGGGGAAAAGTGTATCATAGTGCAACAAGAACCTTCTACATCAACAACCATGACCAAAGCTCATATAAGGAAATCGTAGACACTTTCCCTAGGTTTACCAAAACAAATGCATCTTTTTGTGCATGTTCGCCCCTTAATACTTCATGGTATTAAGATGATCCAAACCTAGATATTAGGAGCCTACCCCTTATACGCGGGAGACATAAGGTTGGAAGTGATACGTTGTGTGCTATGTGTTCACCACATCACCATGTTTATTTCACGAAAAGCATCATGCTGACCATGAATTTTTGTGCAGACACTTGAAAGCACACACTTATGATATTGAGTGTACATATCAAGATACCAAACTAATATCACATACACTTAGCCACAGTTGACACCATAGATTGTGTCACCCTACACATCATCTTTGAGATATCCACTCAACGTCTAACTCACAGACCTTCCAGGGCAATCACACATACCAAAAGCCCAAATGGGGAAAATACCTACCCATTTCAAAATAGTGCTTACTAAGCACTCAGACCTTTATCCGCTTAGATTCATGAAATTCTAAGCCTAGGGTATGACACATTGTTTTACCCGAACTCATACCTAGAATTAGAGACGCGATGAGACTGTGTCACCTAGGATTAGGGTAACCCTCAGCCAAGATAAGTGTTTTCCAAACACTCAGACCTCTATCCGCTTAGATTCATGAAATTCTAAGCATAGGGTATGACACTTTGTTCTACCCGAACTCGAACCTAAAATTAGAGACACGACGAGAGAGTGTCACCTAAGATTAGGGTCACCCATTTTGTATTCTCACATGTGTATCTCTGGGAACACCCCATTCCCTAAACATAGGGTATAATGCATTGTTATACCCGAACTTGGACTCACTAAGATTAATCCTTAGTAATGAACTCTCGAACTTCAAAAGTGTGTCATCACATGGATGATACGCAACCCCTTATCACGTTTTCAACTTGTTTTATTTCAAATAGATTGGCAAAACACAAGTCACACATAGACCGCAAGCCTATTACCCCACTGGTAATACGGTAATTCACCTGTTTTATTTCAAATAGATTGGCAAAACATGGATCAATCACTCACCACATGGGTCAGGTCTTGTTGTTACATCTTTATTACTAATAACTCGCATGGGTTTGTTTCAAAAGGATTGGCAAACCCCACTTACTTTTTGCAACAAATTTCTACACATCATGGCACACTAACCTTTATATGGCAGCCATTTTACGAGCATTACATGCACTAGTCCATGGTTTGTCAAGCATGGATTTCACTTCTGATGATAGAAGTTACTCTTGCCTCAGTTAAAACTTGGAAGTAGTTGGGTCATCGGCTCGTTCGGATCTCTCCCATCGTGGCTCATCACACAAAATCATTTGTAGAGGGCCTCCCACATACGGACTCTAGCGAGGATTCAGGTTCAGATTCAGGTTCAGGGTTCGATTTCAGACATAGATCAGAGAACAACTCAGGGAAAATTGTGGGAATGGCTGACCAACAGAACACACCAGGGGGAACTAACCAATCAGACCAGGGTACCCCTTAGTCCACGATAGGCTAGGAGATAGCTAATGCCCTCAACGTGTTTCTTCACAGTGAATAGTTCACTCAAGCCATCCTATTCCATTCTCACCCTCGATAGCTAGAGAGCTGAGTGTCAGACCAAGAGCCCATCGGTAACACCCAAGGTCTTGTTTCCACCACTCAACATGTGATTGGAAGACCTGGCTCAACCCCTCATGTCCTCACATCTCCTATCGCCCAATTCGAAGTTGGCTAGGCAGGGTCCACATTCCCTCAGATACAGTTTCCTTTCCAATTTGGATAGAGTGGCTTTGGAGTAGGCCAGGCGACGAGCAGTAATGGTCAGACAATGGCAGATCAATTGATTGTAAACCCACCAACTCAACCCATGTAGCCAAATTACCATCAGGGGTCTCAGCAGCCCATGACCATAGTAAGGCTGGGAGCACCATCTTCAGGGTTCTTTTCGAGTATACCGACGTCCCATCCTCCACCGGGATCTTTCCCAAATTTCCCAGCTCCACTTTACGGTTACGGCACAAATGTCAATCCTATGGCTATGCAATACCTGCCTCCAACTTATGGAATACCAACTTACGGGATTCCTCCAAGGGGGGCCAATATATCCCCAGGCTCTATGTAGTTAGTTCAACACCACGGCCAGGCCGGAGGTGGCTCACTCAACTCCCCAACCCACTATAGAAGAGCTATGGCACCAGTTTTTGGCGACCCATGCGGCACAACACCTGGGTCACCAGGCCACCACTTATCTGGTACCTCCAACTGCACCAAGTGATGATTGGCTCCCTGAGAACTTTACCATGTTGGAGATAGTGAAATTTGACAGGGAAGGCGATCCCCAGGCACACTTAACCAACTACTAGACGGTGATGAGGGTAAGACGAGTCAGCGATAAAATGCTGGCAAAGATGTTCATAGTCACATTGGCACCCCCGGCCAACCGATGGTATAATAATCTACCCCAGGAGGTGTCCCAAAACTGGGGGCTCCTTTCAGCGGCTTTGATAGAATAGTAAGGCTTTAATTCTCAGATGAAGGTAACCATGCAGAACCTGGAAGCTGTGAAACAAAAGCCGGGAGATCCATTCAAGCATACTACACCCATTGGATGGCTACACAGGTGTTGCTGATAGATCATCTCAGTCTGTCAGAGATGATCGCAAAGTTGAGCTGGGGCCTTGCCAGAATACAGAGAAAAGTTGGGAATGGATGCCTACCCTTCCTATAATGCACTTTTTGAAATGGTGGAGTGAAGAGAGTGGCTGGAATCCCTTGAGGGGACACCTAGAGAATAGCCAGTCAACAAGTCATGGACGCGGAAGAATAACTCAGGGGCGTCATCTTCCTACCCCATGCAACTGAAGGAGAAGCAAGTTGCAATCTGGGTGATCGAACAGGAACCTGTAGCGGCAGTAAGATTATCAAAGGAGGAATATCATGGGATCTCCTCATATGAAGCCAACCTCAGCTTTCTCTTCTCTAAACTATGGGAGTTAAAATAGCTTGATAGCTTGAAGGCCTGGTCACCACCTAGCTGGGAAGACAGGCCAAATTTCTGCAATTACCATGTTGCTGTGGGTCATCACACATCATTGCCAAGACCTTCTAAAAGCCATCCAAAAGCTGGTTAAGGATGGACTAGTAGCAGAACCAAGGCTAAAGCCTAGCATGAAGACTAACCCCCTCCCACGATTCGACGGGGCAGTAAGGATGATTAATTCTGGCCTAGGGGAAGAACAGGTTCCGAGATGCATGGGGGACGTGTTTAATGAATTTGTAATGGTTATAGGCACCGAGATTAATGAAGATCGAGTCCTAGGTATGCTCACCCGGTCCATTCCCAGGGTGAATTCAGTGGTGTCAATCCCAATGTTGGTTGAAGACATAACAGAGGATTATGATTTGTTTGAGTTTATCGTAGAAGGGGCAAAAGAGGGAGAGCCGAAGTGATGAAGGAGGAGAAGAAGCCCATTGATTTGGATGGGTATGTTTTGAAGTCCCGGAGAAAGGGAATGAGGGAAGACGCTCATCAGGTGGAGGGTGAAGAAATCGTGTATGGTAATGGTCCAATCGACCTAGACTCTTACCAATTGAAAGGTGCCAAGAGAAGGAAAGAACAGCCGCAGTATCTGTTGCAAACACCCTCGAAGACAAGGGTGATAGAAGACGGGGTGTTGCGAGTGACCCATAGCAGTCGAGTCTTCCCGAATAATCCTATCCATCTTGGAAATTCATCATCCGAAGAAGTCACCAGGGACCACACAGAACCACCCCTACCCCCGGTGGTTGACGAGGATGAGCTGGAAGTTGACCCCTTGGTCAACCAGCTCAAGAGCACACAGTCAAAGTACAGTATTTAGCAACTTCTACGCTTTTCTAAGGCACATCCCCGAGGATTGGTATGGAAACTAATGGAGATGGAAGCCACACCAACTACTTTAGTGATAGAAATGTGTTTGGATATTAGAGAAGGGATCTCTTTGAGAAAGAGCCCCTCCATTACATTCGATTGGTCAGACCTACCACCAGAACAAAAAAATCACAACAAGGCCCTCTTTATTAGGGTTAATATTTTTGGCAGGTATATTCCATGTGTGATGGTGGATGACGGATCGGCATTGAATCTTTACCTCGTTAAGGGTGCTGCCTCACTTAGGCTTGAATGAAGCTATTTTAGAAAGGTCTGATACAGTTATCCGGGCCTATGATGACTCGAAACATGGGGTAGTAAGTACATTTACTACAACCGTGGTGGTTAATGAGGTGGAATCCGAAGTAAAATTCACTGTCCTCTACATACCTATCTCGTACTCCTTGCTACTAGGAAGACCCTAGATTCATGCTATCGGCGCAGTACCCTCCACACTCCATCAGAAAATCAAGCTAGTTTACCAAGGAAAACCAGTTACTATAGAGGCAGACGAAGAGTCTGTAATGGCAGTAGCGACCTTCGCAGAACAAGGTCCACGAGTGGCTATGATCAACCAACAGGAGGCGGGGAAGAGGAAGACGATTCCCATGGGTTATTGCTACTTCTCGACAGGCCTGAAATGAATGATGAAGAGGTAGGGTTTTATCTCGGGTAGAGGTCTCGAAAAGTAACACAAAGGGATTGTGGAAGCCATAGACCCTCTCCTATTAACCCCTAGAGCTGGACTTGGGTTTACCCCCAGACATAAATTCTACAAGCACAAACGACCACTCTTCTGCAACATGGTTAGTGTGTGCACCATCGAGGGTGAGAAGCAATACTTGGGGGATAGTGAACCCTTGATGAGGATGGAGAATTTGCGCCAGGATTTGAGATCTTTGGCAATGTGTACGATTTCACCAAGGAGAGTATGATAACTCCTATCATGGAGTTTGTGGAGGGCTCAAGGAAAGATGGTCATTCTAAAGAAGAACAGTCTGTAACTTTAGAGATAATGGCTACCACTGCCAAGAGTAAGGGGAAGTCAAAGATGTTCATCTAAGATGAACCCGAGTCTGAACCCATGGAGGAAGAGGTCCAAGATGCTATTGAAGTTATCACCAAAGCCCTGGCAATCTTGATGAAGAAGGGTGGGAATACTAAGGATCAGCTAGCAACAACTGCAAAGGAAGTCACCAAAGCCACAACCATGAAGGAAAAGGCAAGACCTGCTGAGCCCACCGGTGAAGAGCCAACCATAGTAATGAATGAAAACCCTCCGTTTGTGGAGGAGAGTGATGCTAATGATGTAATTTTTAATATTGCAAATATTTTTGATGTTAATAACTCTGCCTGTGAGGCATTTCATGTAATGAATAAGAACTTTGCTTACTTGTGTGATGTCTCGCCAGATGGTAACATGCATTTTAATGATAATTCGCATAGTGTTTTCAGCATAACTGATACTGCATTGCATGATATCAATTTAGGTACTGATGAATCACCTAAAATGGTGATGATTTCGAGTGATCTGACTCCTAAGGAAGAGCATGAGATTAAAAATGTACTTAGAAAACACATGGTAGCATTCGCTTGGTCCTATGAAGACATGCCAGGGCTTGATAGAACGATCGCAGAGCATAGAATCCCCATCGATCCGCAAGTCAAGCCAGTTAAGCAAAAGCCGTGGAGATTATGACCAGAATGGGCCAAAAAGGTGAAAGTGAAAGTAGCCAAATAGATAGAGGCCAAGTTATTAGAATTGGGGGAAAACCCTACCTGGCTCGCCAACATTGTACCAGTTGTTAAGAAAGACGGGAAAGTTCGGGTATGTGTTGACTTCTGGGATCTGAATAAAGCCTCGCCAAAGAATGACTTCCCTCTACCTCATATTGACATCTTGGTCGACAGCGCTACTAGGGTTGCCATGTATTCATTTATGGATGGTTTCTCGGGCTACAATCAAATCCTAATGGCAATTGAAGATAAAGTCAAGACCGCCTTCATCACCGAGTGGGGGGTCTACTGTTATAAGGTGATGCCTTTTGGATTGAAGAACGCAGGGGCAACCTATCAGAGAGCTACAACGGCCCTGCTACATGACTTGATCCACAAGGAGGTTGAAGTGTATGTGGATGATATGTTGGTTAAATCCAACACTCGTGAAGAACATTCTGCAGTCCTCGATCGGTTTCTTACTCGGATTGAGATATATAACTTACGCCTAAACCTGAAGAAATGTGTATTTGGGGTTACCTCAGGAAAGCTGCTAGGGTATATAGTGAGCTAAAGGGGAATTGAAATGGACCCCAACAAGAGCTGAGCAATCAGAGAAATGTCCGTGCCGAAGATAAAGAAGGAAGTGCGATCATTCTTGGGATCTTTACAGTACGTTAGCAAGTTCATCACCCGATTAACTACTATCTATGAGCCGATCTTCAAATTGCTACAGAAGCAGCAACCAGTTGTGTGGAATGATCAATGCCAGATCGCGTTCGAAAAGATCAAGCAATACCTGATCAAGCCTCCTGTTCTGAGACCACCCATTCGGGGACGTTCTCTTATCCTATACTTAGCCATTGAAGAATCTTCTGTTAGAGCTATGCTAGTACAGGAAGATGATAGCAAGAAGGAGCACGTGATATACTACTTGAGCAAGAAATTGCTAGAGTATGAAACTCGCTATACGATGGTGGAGAAGATTTGCGCAGCAATGGTATGGTTGACCAAGAAACTAGGTCACTACTTCCAGTCCTATCGAATCTAGGCAGTGGCTAAGGTTGACCCCATGAGATATCTGTGCCAGTCTCCCACACTAGCCGGCAAACTTTCACGATGGTTGTTGCTTCTCTCCGAGTTCGATGTTGAGTATGTCACCAAAAAGGTCATCAAAGGTAGAGCAGTGGCAGAATTCTTGGCCAACCAGGCAATCGATTTCGACTACATGGAAAACCTAGAGTTCCCAGATGAACAGTTATCTTTGGTGGAAGAAGTTAAAAGGGAGTGGACCATGTATTTCGATGATGCTATGAACCCTAAAGGGGCAGGCCTGGGAAAGGTTTTGATCACACCGTAGAGCGAAGTAATCCTTTATCAAAATGTTTGGAGTTTCGAGTCATGAATAATGGAGCAGAATATGAAGCATGTCTATTCAGCTTAGAAGCACTCAGGAGGGTCAAAGCCAAGGAGGCCTTGGTAATCGTGGATTCAGCTTTGGTAATTCGATAAGCGACCAGTGAATGGGAGATCAAGGACGATTCACTTTGCCCATACTTGGAAGTAGTTTGGGAGGCCTCTACTAAATTTAAAAAGTGTGTCTTTCATCATGTGCTACGGGAAGAGAATCAAATGGCAGACTCCTTAGCTACTCTAGCCTCTATGTGGGAAGGGCCCTAGACCCAACCCATCAAACCATTAATTCTTCAATCGGCCAGGGAACCCTTTTATTGCAGAGCAGTGACCGTTGATGAGGATTCAGACTCGGGTTGTTGGTATTTTAACATTGTACAGTTTCTACGAGATGGGACCTATCCCGAGGGTGTCACAGATTCTGAGCGCACGTCCCTCCGTCGCCTAGCCATCCAATTCAGGCTTCTTGATAGTGATTTATTTCGACGCACTCCGGAGGGTCTATTACTTCATTATTTGACGAAGAAAGAAGCTCTGCTCGTCATTCGTAGACTTCATGCAGGCGATTGTGGCCCACATATGAATGGCTTAGCCCTAGCTAAGAAGATCCAACGTCAGGGGTATTACTAGACCACTATGTTCGTGGACTGCATCGCAGAGGTTAAGAAATGCCACGAATGCCAAATCTACAGGGACCTACATCATGTTCCTCCTTCGGATCTCTATAATTTATCTACTCCTTGGCAATTCTTAGTGTGGGGGATAGATATAATTGGATAGATTCGACCTTCCTCTAGCAATGGTCATAGGTTCATCATAGTGGCAGTCGACTACTTTTCTAAGTGGGTAGAAGCCGAATCCTACTCCAATATCACCGCCAAGAAAATGGCCAAGTTCATGGAGAATCACATCTTCACTCTGTATGGGATCCCTCATCACATCGTCTTAGATAATGGTGTACAATTCTAAGGGACAACAACAAAACTCCTGGAGAAATACAATATCGAGCATCACCGCTCTTTGCCATATAGACCACAAGCCAATGGGGCAGTCGAGGCGGTTAACAAGTCCATCAAGAAAATCCTGAGTAAGATGGTGACTACCTACCGAGATTGGGCGGATAAGTTACCTTTCACAGTTTGGGGTTATAGAATGAGCATTCGGACTCCCACAAATCAAACTCCATTCTCACTCGTATACGGAATGGAAGCAGTTTTACCGGTAGACACAGAAGTGAGTTCTTTGAGGATAGCTCTAGAGGCCAAGTTGGGAGAATCAGAAAGGGCTAGGGCTAGATTCGATCAGCTTAACATGATTGATGAACATCGCCTTAAAGCCTTAGACTATCTCTAGATGTATCAGCAACGAATGGCCAGAGCGTACAACAACAAGGTCAAACATCAGAAGTAACCTCTGAAAGTGGGAGACTTGGTACTGAAGTAGTTGAGACCTTCGAATGTGGATGTCAGAGGGAAATTCAAGCCTAATTGGGAAGGTCCGTTTGTGGTCAAGAAAGTGTTGAGCAATGTAGCAGTCAAGATCATGGATATGGACGGTAACGAGTTTGTCAACCCCATCAACCAAGATAGACTTAAACGCTACCACGTCTAGGAAAAGAAATAAATCCCGAAAAGTAGTACAAAAACAAAAAAATACATATGTAAATAGGCCCGTCAGTTGACACTTTGTTGGTTGAGCAAAAATTAGGGTCTTTTCCTTCTTTTCTTTTTCTTCTAAAAAAATAAGATAGTCAGCTGAATTGAAAACCCAAAAAGAGCGATTCAGGCAAAACTTAGGATGAAAGAGTGAGGAATAAAATCATTAGTTAGAAAACCTGAGACGGCTATCTAATGACAGGAGTCGGATCACTCGAAATATTTGTACTTTAATTCATTTCATAAATAAAGATATCATTTCTAGCTGAAAATGTTTAATGTGAATGTTTAGGAAAATGCATGAATGCCAATGGCTGAAACGTCATGAGTAAACAACAAATTTTTTTA
>CATIWQ010099356.1:0-15704 GCA_949673415.1 Euphorbia schlechtendalii | reverse complement strand
GTATTGAGTGTGTTTAAAGTGTTGGGAAACTATAGCCATAATACTTTGAAAGTAATCAATAAAGGATGAGGGTATTAAGAGTGAAAAATCAAAAGAAAGAGAGGATAACCAATGAGTTATGCAAAAGGTGAGGAATGGTACAGAGCAGAAACTGCAACCATTAATTGAGTGAAAAAAATGCATAGCATGAAAAATGCATGCAAAGTGCAAAGTACAAAGTACTTCAAAAACATATGCTTAAAAGAAAAAATGGAGAGAAAGTGGTATGGAGCATAAAATGCAACCACTAAAAAAAGGGGAGAGTGGTATGGAGCATAAAATGCAACCACTAAGAGTGTTTTTAGCATCCTAGGTTACCTAAAAAAGCCTTGAGATCAAACTTTCCAAAGTGTGCTCCTTTTTTACTTTATACTTTATACTATACTTAAGAGAAGGTAATATTCGAGTATGCATATAACACTTTTATGAAGAAGCGATTCGGTTGACCCTCCATTAAGAGAAAAGGTATGTAACTAAGCTATATAAATTGCATATTACTAAATAGTGGGAAATTTTGAAGACTTTACTTGAATCTTATGCAACATGGAATGTGGAACTCACTACAATAATCTTTTGCCAAATCAGATGCGAACTTGAATACTATTCATTACACTTTTGTTGTTTATCTTGAGGACAAGGCGAAACTTAAGTGTGGGGGTGTGATAAGTGTATATTTACACCTATAATCACGATATTTTCAATCATAAAACACTATGATTGAAGTCATTTTATATAAAAGATTTCACGTGGTATGTAGTTTTTTTTATGCAAATGCAGAAACTAGGTAAATCTTGGGAAATGATAAAAAAATGGAATTCTATGGAAAAGGAGTGAAAAAAGGTACAAAAAGATGCATGCAACTGTGAGCGGACGACACAAAGCGGTGGGCCGAGAGCGCGCGTGATGAGAGGCATGGTCCACCGGGGTGTTTTAAAAAAAAAGAAAGCACTGGGCCGGGGACCCGGGAAAAGGTTGAAAAGAGTTTAGTGAAAACATTTTTTTAGATTGATTCAATCTTGAATCCTTCGTCTCTTACTATGGAGTCACCACCTGGATTAGCTCTTTCCAGGAATTAGAGTTTTGTGAAGCTTAATGTCTAGGGGACTGCCCACTAAGACACAGAGATTCGGGTCCCGGATAAGTTGCTTATTTCTTAAGTGATCACATTATATTACATCTACAGAAAACCGTATTTTCTTAGGTACGCATATTCGTGCTTAGGTCATTTTTAGACTTTATATGCATGATTCACGTATAGAAAAAGTAGTAAATCCATCCACAAAATAGTAAGTAAATGCGGAAAATAAATGCGGTAAAGTAAAGGTTACAAAAATTACATAAATCGGGGGATGCAACCACCGGCTACCCTATTAATTACATTTCCTTAAAAATATATGCAATACCTGAAGGAAAATAAAATCCTAGGCATACATTTAACCAACACCCACAAAGGTTAGCACGAGATATTGCACGTATGTTCAATTTGATATTAGCGAGGCTCGTGTGTCCTAATTAAAACATCGACTTTAAAGTTGTCATTTTAAATAAAAATAATTCATTTTTATTTGCACGTATGTTGATCAATTTTATTAGTGAAAGTGATCGCATGGCATAAGATGAGGTCTGTTATCCGAGAATAATTTTAATTCCCTTCATTGGGGTAAAAAATTAAAAAGAAATAAAAGCTGAAGAAGAGAATTACAACATTTACAATAATAATAAATGAAATAATTCCTAGGTCCACATGTAAAAGAAATTAAGAAAGAAATCAAAGAGCACGAAATAAGCAACTCTAGGAACTCATAGGCTTTTACCCTTTTGGCGTGAATCCACTTTGGCGTATCCGTTTGATCCCCGGGAGCGTTCCTCGTTCGTTTTGGTTTATTGGAAAATAAGTGTTTATTTATCCAAAAGATAATCAAACTCGAGTTCTAAATTTGTTTTAGACCCGAGAATATCTGAGGATATTTAAAGAAAAGGTAGAAAAAAAAGATTTGAAAACAATTAAAATTTGGAATCCAAAAAGTCTTTTAGATCCAAATATCTTTGAAGAAAATGTTTATTCGAAAGATAATCAAACTCAGGTTCTAAATTTTTTTAGACCCGAGAATATTTAAGGATTTTTGAGAAATGTAGGAAGAAGAATGATTTGAAAATGATCAAGATTTGGGATCCAAATGTGTTTTGGATCTAAATTATTCAAAAGAAATTGAAAGAAAATATTTGTAGTATTTTTCAGTGTTTTTTTATTCTGAAAAGAAGAATTTTTCTCTGAAATTTTGAGCCCCCTTCAATCCAAAAATGTCTCGAATTTATAGAAATTCGGGACGGGGTTAAACCGGGCTCACCGAAGAGTTCGGCGAGCTCCCCCCCTTCGCTGAACTCTTCGGCAAGCTCCCCCCCTTGCTGAACTCCTCAGCGAGGAGAGGTGGCCCTCGCTGAGGAATTCAGCGAGGGTTGGGAATTCTTTGGGCCACTTCTTTTTGTTTATATTTTTTTTAAAATTAATTTAATTTAAAGTATTATATATTATATTATATATACATATATATTTATTTATATATATACAAGTTACATATACCTATATTTCCAAATAACCCAATTAAATTATTTGGACCCTAAAAAATATTATAAGCCTTTAAATATTTATTTAGGGTCCTAAACATTATTTTTGACGAGGAGAACTCCCATTTGAAGATCGTCAGATGGTCAAAAATCATGTGATTCAAGGATAAATATCCCGAAAAGCCATCATCATTGAACGCGCAAGCTGATACAAAATCCCGTGCTCACAGCTACCCCTCATGTAATAATTGCTGGTTGTATAACCAGTATTATCACATGAAAAGAGCATGGGGATAGAGAGAATACCTGACAGGTGTGGTTGGTGACTTCTTGTTCCCTATTGGTGATTACATGTGCCTTCCTTTCTAGCGCCGTGTCTTCATAGGGTTGTCTGTTTCCTTCTTCGGAATCCCTTGGTGCTTGATGCCCCTTGTGGGCTGGTCTATCGTTTCTTTCTACGGCAGCTTTTTAGTGGTTGACAACCGTTTTATTCTTCGGTTGATAAATGAGACCGTTTCTTTCTTCAGCCATTGAGATAATCGTTTCCTTCTTCGGTTTTATTTTGTATTTCCTTAATAGGATGTTGATTTTCTTCCTGTGACAAATAGGAGAAAATATAATGTTAATATATTTTATGATGAATGTTTTAATTATTTGATTGAGTTTATGCGAAGTAAAAATTTTTTCACCTTAAATCAAAAAATTAAAACATTATAAATAATGAGTATGATAAGAAATTTAAGGGTGTCCCAAAATCGCTCCGTTGTTTAGGAGGCTTTTGTAATGTTGCATTGTTGACTTTAGGCTTGAGTGGGTCATCGTCTTGTTTGTAGGTTCCTCATGTGGAGGTGGAGATTCTTTGTTTATCGGGACAATGTTGCCCCGGTTTGGCATCGTCTTTACCTGTAAATAACATGATGCGTATGTAATGTATGCATGTTTTTATGCATGAACAATATTTATCATATGATGTATGTTCGTCTATTGTAGGTGCCGTAGGCTTCATCCATTGAAGAGCCTTCTCTTGTGCCGGTGCATGGTTGCCCCTAGGGTTTGTCTTGTTAGGGATTCCATGGATGACTTCCTCAAAGCGATTATCATGGGTTCGTTGAATCAGATTTGAGTTCAGAACTTGGATCTAGTCTGAGGAGAGTCTTGATGAGTCATTGATCCCGCATTGTGTTAGTGATGATCGCTTGGAAGCCGTTTGCCTGAAGTGTTGAAGGTATATGATGCTTCGTACCGTTCCTAGGAGGAGATGATGAATTTGATATTGGTTCTAAGTTTTGCATAGATCACCCTTTCGGGTTTTCAATCTATCGAACCTTGTCTTAATTTTTTCCTGGATCGCCTTTTCAGGTTTTCAATCTAGCAGACTTATTTTTTCATTGTTTTTACTTTTTTATTTTTTGGATGTTTACTTGCGATATTCTACCATTGGCATGCAAGCAATTAAAATAAGCATATACATAAAGCTTCAGCAAAAATGACAATTCATTGATGAACTTAACAAGGGTATAAATGTTTCAAATGATTTGACTCCTGCCATTGATTAGGCCTTTCAGGTTTTCTAACCAATGTTGTTCTCTCGATGTCCTAAGTTTTTCCTAAGCCACCCTTTTTGGTTTTTCAACTCAGCGGACTATTCTTTTTGAAAACAAGCCCTAATTTTTTCTCAACTAACCGAGTGTTAATCAACAGGCTAAATAAAAAACTTATTTTTTGTTCATACTATTTTTTTAGATATTTATTTCTTTAACCTATGCGTGATAGCAATTGTGTAAGACTTGGTAGATTTGGTAGATCAGTCGCTGTCCATGTCCATGACTTCATTTGTTGTCTCTTTCAACATTTCTGACTGATTAGTTGGTGCTCATGCCGCTTTGTTGGATTGAGGTGTATGTGATGATGGGTCTTGATCATCGATGTTTCCTTTGATGGTGGCGATGATTTCCCCACAAATAGTAGCGAGTCATGTGAAGGAAACTATTAATGTGTTCAACAGTCTAACTCCTTTTTATCTTTAGCATTGACTCTTGTTTGATTATCCCACGAATGATGGTGATCCGTAAGATAGAGTTGTTGACATGTTCAACAATTAAGCCGGTTGTTTGGCCTTAAAATGGTGGTGATGGAGTTGTTGATGTGTTCAACTATTTGACTCCTTTGTGACATTAAACGTCTTTTGGATCCGAATATCTTTGAAGAAAATATTTATTTGAAAGATAATCAGACTCGAGGTCTAAATTTGTTTTAGACCCGATAATATCTGTGGATTTTTGAGAAATGTAGGAAGAAGAATAATTTGAAAATGATCAAGATTCGGTATCCAAATATGTTTTGAATCTAAATTATTCAAACGAAATTGAAAGAAAATATTTGTAGTATTTTTCAGTGTTTTTTTTGTTCTGAAAAGAAGAATTTTTCTTTGAAATTTCGAACCCCCTTCAATCCAAAAATGTCCCAAATTTATAGAAATTCGGGATGGGGTTAAACCGGTCTCGCCAAACTCTTCGGCGAGCTCCCCCCTCGCTGAACTCCTCAGCGACGAGAGGTGGTTCAAAGAGGGCGTGGCTCTCGCTGAATTCCTCAACAAGGATGGTCCTTGCTGAGGAATTCAGCGAGAGTTAGGAATTCTTTCGGCCACTTATTTTTATTTATATTTTTTTAAATTAAATTAATTTAATTTAAAATATTAAAATATTATATATTATATTATATAACATATATATTTATATTTATATATTTATTTATATATATACAAGTTATATATACCTATATTTCCAAATGACCCAATTAAATTATTTTGGACCCTAAAAAAATATTATAAGCCTTTAAAGATTTATTTAGGGTCCCAAATATTATTTTTTATGAGGAGAACTCCCATTTGAAGATCGTCGAACGGTTGAAAATCGTGTGATTCGAGGATAAATATCCCGAAAAGCCATCTTCATTGAATGCGCGAGCTGGTACAAAATCTCGTGTTCACTGAACATAAAGATTTGGCTTAGGATAGAAGTTGTCAAAGATCAACAAAGTTGCAAAGAAGGATCATGAAGAAATAGCATTTCACGATCGTGACATCTATTCGCGATCATGACTTGTCACTCTTCATAAACAGATAACTGCCAATCAATGTTCACGGTCGCGACATAAGATTCAAGTTCGTGACTTGTGATGGTTAATAGTTATCTCTTATCAACTACCAACCACCAGATAACAACAATCAACCGCCATCAACTACCAAGTGAAAAGACACCTTTTAGAAGTCAACCAATCATGAAAAGGTGCCTTTCCATTGTGGATGAGGATGAATCTTTCCATCCAATAAAAATGAAGTGATGCAACTCTTCGCCAATGGACATGACTTAGTTTGGATAGACACAACCCTTCATACATTATAAACAGGGTTCAAAACCCACCTATTTCGCATGGCATGGTGTATGGGATTATAGGTGTTGTATGTGATACGTGCATACTTAGTTTTAGAGAAAAAATCAAGTAGATTTCGCTTCATTCTAAGTTAGCGAGAAAATGTATTAGTGATTCGAACCTTATTTCGATCACTAGATTTCTCTACATATTCGAGCGATTATTGTATAAGTGTAATTGTAAATCACTTATCAATAAAAGTTTTCGTTCTTCAATATTCGTTTATTCAATATTCACAAAGAATAGCATCCTAGGGGAGGTTATGTACGAGCCGAGACTAAATTCAAGGCAGAAGCAGGAATTGCAAGAATTGACGACTCTCATTAAAGAGTGGATACGGTTTGATCAACTTTAGCTTTCACTTGCATAACTTACAACTTTGCTTTGTTTTCTACTTATACTTTCTATTTAGAAGTTTATGATTTGTCTATGTGTCATATTGTGTTTTTCGTGTTGAGTCTTTTATATTAATCAAGTTATATGCTTTTGGGTTAACTTTAAGAGTGATTTAACAAGATTGTGTATAATCTCTGGATCTGTGATTATAACGTTGTTTAGTGAGCCAACATTTTTGGAATGGTAACTTGCTAAATATGGCTATGTAAGAGTGACCCATACTAAGCATAGTATTATTATTATTATCCAGGTTTATATAATCATCTTAATTCATTTGCACTAGACTTAGAAAAGTCATTTCATGTGTTGCTCTACGGTGAATAATTGAATATTAGAGTGTCTAGAACCAAATCTGTTAAAGTAGTCTAGTGTACATAATATCTTTGATTATTTTGCATGTTTTCTTTACTATACTTGTTCGTAGGGATAATCTATACCGATTTTTTCAACTCTAATCTATTTATACATTTATCTATTTATTTACCATTATATCCCAACCAACCCATCAAAAGTAAAATTATATATTTTATTTTCTTTGTTCCGTTACTCTAGTTGGTCTTTAGAACTGGTTCCTTCCCTGTGGGTTCGATATCTTTTAAAACTACATCACAACTGTATACTTGTAGTTATCATCATTTTTCTATTTGATAAGTGGTATTGAAAACACTTGTACTTTAAAGCCAAAATAGTGTGAACAAGTTATTAAACTTATCAGTGGAAAAGTGGCGAATATGTTAAAATATGATTTTCTATAATTTGATTAAAGTATGCTATGCATGACTTAGGTTTCAATTCCTGTTAAAGAAAATGATGTGATAACTAGATTAAGGTTTTGCTCAAACTTAGTCTAGGTGATTATCATATAAAATTAGCAATGTTTATTCACACGGGTAAATACTTTAATTAAGGGTCATCCCGTACTTCACTTAATTAAAGAATGAAATCTTTAAATAATAATTATCTGTGATTTATTGAATCAAAGTTCCCGTGGTAATTTTGGCAAGTAATGGACAAGGCTACTCATTCACTTTAAGGGGGCCTCTCCTACCTGGAAAATACCATCGGTATTAGATTCATGTATACCCAAGGGATGTTTATGACTTAGTCAATTTCTAGTTTGGGAATTTGTTCCACATATGGTTTTACAAACATGGTTTAAGTTATTAAAATTAAAACATGTAGACATAGGTGTAAAAACATAAACATGGACCTTGTTTGTTCTGCGTGCAATGTGGAGTCTTGGCATAATGGAATGATTATGATATACCATTCAGAGCATGTTCCCTTAGAGTTAATAATTCCTAATATTCAAGAATTATTATTTCATAATCATATTCATCGTATAAGACTTAGACTAGGGTGAGACTATTGGCACCAATGAAATCCATACAAGTCTTATTAACGGCTTTAAGCACATGTACAACAAGCCTTCCTTTAACATGTGTTTGGTCATGAGACTAGATGGGGTTAGTACCTTAACCAAAGAGGGTTAGTTGTCCATATTATTGGAGCTAATGCCGAATTGGAGACACATTTGAGGAGTCGTATAATTGGGTATGCATGTCTTGAGAAAGAGAACTCAAATAGATAAGCAATTGCAAGAGATGCAAATGGATAGGTTCCAACCATGGTTATATTGTTATGACTTAACCTGTGATAGTGGAGGTCATGATGAGTAGCTATGTATGCTACCTACTAAGGAAAATCGGTTCAACTAAATTTCCTGAATTTGAATAGAATGAGCTATTCAAATGTCGATAAAATAGTAAAAAATTATGTGTTTAATTAAAGACCATATATTAAATGCATGTACATATGCTAATGTCTAAACAAATTCTATCTTATATCGAGGTTGAATAAAGAACACTAATACTGAAAATGCATCCAATCGACAACCATTTTTTCAAATGAGACAATTTTCA
Source organism: Euphorbia schlechtendalii (assembly GCA_949673415.1). NCBI lineage: Eukaryota > Viridiplantae > Streptophyta > Magnoliopsida > Malpighiales > Euphorbiaceae > Euphorbia > Euphorbia schlechtendalii. The sequence continues at coordinate 7,350 of CATIWQ010099356.1, read as the reverse complement.
TGAGTGGTTTGAGTGTGTGGCAAGGTTCCTAAAGAACATTGACTTGGATTATGTTTTGGATAATCCATAACCCGAACCCCCTAGAGAAAATCCATTTATTTATCAAATCATAAGTACTTGAAGCACAAAAGGCACTATTATTTTGCAAAGATTTTCAAGGTCAACACAATGCTTCCAAGGTACATGGATCTTTGCAAAAATATGGACTTTAGAGTCTATAATTATGTAGCTTGTAATGATAGATGAACTTGAAACATTCATGTTATCCACAAGTGTAGGGGCTGACACCTCAGTGGTTGAGTTTGCTATGACTGTTTATGATAAATCTGAACAGTTAAGGATATTGGGAATTATTTATATCAAGAAACCTTAAAACAAATTGTTTTGAAAAGTCTACCTCCTAGGTATGATAATTTCAAAACAAATTTGTATGGTATCGATGATCATTATAATTTTTCTTAGATGGTGGGCTTATTGGAACAATATGATATACAATTTAGAAATAAACTTGAGAATCAACTTGTTTCTAGGATGGGAAGATAAGAAAGTCTAGAACTTTCAAGGTCAAAAGAAGACTCATGAAACATGCCGAAATGAAACGCGGGTTATAAGCTCAGATTTCTGAACAAGTGAAGAAGAAGCCAAGTCAGGCATCTACTTCAGGTATGTTCATGATAGAGAGCTTCTCTACAGTTCCCTATGAGTCTACTTGGGTATTTGATAATAGTTGTGGTACTCTAAGTTTAAGTTAGCTTTCCATTTTGGTTATCGGGTTAATTTAAAAGTGGTCTATAAACTACTGTCAATCGACAAGTTCTACCTCTCCGAGGTTGTGGTCAGTGAAGATCTGTGTGGATCAAGTCATAAAGGCTCTCCTAGTTTTGAAGCTTATGCCGTCGGAATTGCTCAAAGGGAAAGCCGCTACCAAAAGAGAGATCAAGCACGCATCAACTGGTAATGCTTTAATCTTTAGATGCTAGGTTTCTTTTATATTTTTTATAAACCTAACAGCATCTATGGAACATTTTAACTTAGATTATATCAATCATGGCATGCTTAGGAGATCCTCAAGTTAATTTTAAGTTTTTGAATTTCTGCCTTGCAACCTTTGCATGTTCAATTATTATCTTGATTAACCAACAGAGCAATCTTGAGCTAGGCACTCGAGAGGATCAAATAAAAAATCAACTAATTGTTCCTACACCTGTTACACAAGAAAGTGTAACAGGTGTAGGAACAGCCTATTATAACATTAACATTTCGTAGGTCAAGTCAAGCTCCAATCACTCTAGAGCGATACGGTTATTTCATCACTGATGATAAGTATATCTTCCTTATAAAAGATAAGGAGCCCAATACTTACAAGGAGGCAATGGAAGGCTTAGAGTCTAACAAATGGTTTGCAGCCATGAAGTCAGAGATGGACTCCATGTACGAAAAATCAAGTTTGGAACTTGGTTGATGCTCCAAGTGGGATTAAGCACATAGGATACAAGTGGGTTTTCAAGAAGAAAACTAACATGGATGGTAATATGATTACCTATAAAGCAAGGCTAGTTATAAAAGGTTATAGTAAAAAGGAAAGCATTGACTATGATGAAACCTTTTCACCAGTGGCCATGTTAAAGTCAATCAAAATACTCCTTGCCATTGCTACTCATAATGATTACGAGATCTAGCAGATGGATGTGAAAATAGCATTCCTTAACGAGAACCTTGATTAGGATGTATATATGATATAACCTGAAGGTTTTACAACCTAGTGTCATGGGCTGAGTTTTTGATGATGCACCATGCAGCACTAGCACTTGAACAATCAACAATAATGTGCTAGCAAAGCCTTAACACAAGCCTTGACAATGCCTTAGATCTTAATGCATGAAAGCGATAGTGTTGCGGAAGCATTAAGGAAGTAAGAAGGTAAGCACACTTGCGAAAACCTGAACAAACTTTATTAATACTTTACAAAGTATTACAAAGCTCACAACACTCCAAGCTCTCTTATGTTTGCACACTTTTGCAAGGTTGAATGACAAATGAGGGGTGAAACCTTTATATAGGCATTCCACCTCCTTAACCAATGTCCTAGATTTATTCTCTAGAAAAATCACTAATCCAATGACTAAAAATGCTAGAGTTCTCATGCATAAAAATCTACCATATGTCGATTTGTGATAGATTCTGGATGTTTCACTTGCAATTCTGCCCTCATTGGAAGCTTTTGGAAATTTTGACAGATTCTGGCAAGGGAATTTGGCCCTTACAGTTGCCTACATGTCTTTGGGCTGTTTTCTGCAGGCTGTTTGCAAATTTTGGCCCAATTCTAGCATAACAATGCCACTTATTCATATTTCCTCGCACAAGACTTTGCCCTTAGATTTTAAACATATCATGGACCTTTCCATGAAGTTTTGCCCTTGTGTGCATCTGTTTATGGTAGAAGTTGCATGCCCTCATGCGAGATTTCCCATTGCGACATGCCTAACTTAGTGGCATTGCCCCTTTGTGATCTTTCTTGCATGTGGCTTGTGAGGATTTGCGAGACAAGATTCATGAAGTTTTTATGCCCCTATACTTCTTGCATCCCTTTACCTTTTCTCCGTATCTTTAATGGGCTTTTCAAGACCATCCTTGAGTACTCTATTTGGTGATCTCCCCAATGTCAATGCAGCGATAGAATGCTTGCCACACTTCAAACCTCCCTTTGTTTGACTTGGAAAAATGTCTTCGCGCTTACATTGCACAATGGAAGAACCCCCTCCTTGCTCAATCACCATTGTGTTGGTGTTTGGCATGATTGTGCCATTCATTTTTTCTAACAACTCCATGTCAAGAACTAAGTCCAAATCATCGAGAGTTGCAATGGAAAATTCTATCTTACCTTTCCATGCTTTGATGGCTAGCGGCACTTCTTTGGCCCCCCCACTAGATTCATCTATGCGCTATTTACTCCCTTAAAATGTGCATCACATGGTTTCCACTCTACTCCTAGAGCATGAACAGCTCTCTTAGTCATGTAGCATGTATCTGCCTCCGTATCGAGCAATCCCCACTTTGATCCTTTAGCGAACTTGGACTTGACAAACAAACGCCTTGACTTGGGCTTGTCCTCCCATGTCCTCGTTGCGTTATGTTGCTTTACACAAGCCACACTTCTCAGACCCTCTTCCCCAAAGTCTTGTATCAAAGTGGCTAAATTCTTCTTTAATGGACAATCTCTCACCAAATGCGGTCATTCGCAAAAGAAGCATGAAAACGATCCCTTTGTCTTCGAGGCTTCTCCATGTGAGAACTTAGCTTCGGTTGGCTTGGGTTAGGACTTCTCCTTGTCTCCCCCTCCCTTGGGTTAGAATGGTTTCTTGCTTTTGTCTCTTGCATCTTCTTTTCTCTCAAACTCCACAAGTGATTCAGCAACATGGAGTGCCTCTCTAATGTTCCTAATATCTCGCCTTTGCAACTCCATCTTTGCCCATTGAGTTAATCCATCTGTGAATGTGAACAGTGCTTCTCTTGGCTTAATTTTGGGGATGTCCAACATTAAATTCGAGAATTATGCCACATACTCATGGATATGACCATCTTTATGACGAAGATGGAGAAGCTTTGCTCGTGCCTCCATCTTAGCATCCGTTGGTAGGAATTGCCATCTAAATTCCTCCTTAAACCCATTCCATATGGTTACGATTGCCTCATTACCTCCCACGAGGTGAGAAATACGTTTCCACCAAGATAGAGCACTATCCTTTAAATAAAGAGAAGCTTGGAAAATTATTACCGCATCATCTTCTAAGCCGATTGCTCCGAAGTAGCACTCCATAGTGAAGATGAAATTTTCCACGTCTTTTAGTGTATGACTCCACTTGTACATGTTTGGCTTTGGCACCTGGACCCTTGGAGTTATCCCTAAAACTCCACCAAAACCTTGAGCATTTAAGGCATTCACCCTCGCCCTCAATTGCTCAACCTCTTGGTGCCTAACTGCTTGCGCTCTCGATGCCTCATAGTTGATAAGTGTATAATTACACTTATTATCAATATAATTTTACACACTAAACACTATAATTTAATTCATTTTTATACTTCATATAAAATATTTCATGTGGTATTTAGTTATTTTTGGTGCAAATGCAAATACTAGATAAATCTTGGGAGTAAAATGATCTAAAGTGGAATTCTATGTAAGAAGAGTGAAAAAGGTACGAAAAGATGCGTGGAACTTAAAGATTTGGCTTAAGATCGAAGATGTCGAAGATCGGTGAAGTTACAAGAAGAATTCTGAAGAAAAACACAATTCACAGTCATGACAACAATTCGAGGTCACGACTTGATACACTTCAGAAGCAGAAAATTGTCAAACAAAGATTCACAGTCGCGACTTGTATATCGCGGTCGCGACTTTGGATGGTTTTTTGGTCAAATCTTCTTAACTACCAACCGCCAGATAAGAATGATCAACCACCATCAACTACCAATGGAAAGACACTTATCAGAAGTCAACCAATCATGAATAGATGCCTATCCATTGTGGATAAGATTAAAGCTTCTCAACCAATCACTATGAAGTGATGCAATCTTTTGCCAATGGACACAACTCTTCGTTTAGATAGACGTAACCCTTCAAACTCTATAAATAGGGCTCCAAACCGTGCAGTGCATGGTGTGGCATTCGAATTAGAAAACTCTAGAACCGATTATGTAATTAGTCTAGTGAACGTAATAACTTTATTGAACTTGCATGTTTTCTTTGCTATACTTATTTCATAGGAAAACTCTATATATTAGAATCTCTAGTCTTCCATACATATATCTATCCATTCTTCATTCTAATCCTCCCAACTAAAATCCAAAAATACTTTATTTTCTTTATTTCGTTTTTCTTATAGTTCTTTAGAGCTAGTCCTTCTTTGTGGGATAGATATCTTTTAATACTACATCGTAACTATATACTTGCAGTGGTCACCATTTTTCTATTTAGATAAGTGGTACTGACAACACCTGTTTATATTTTGAACAGATATCTTATTAGTAGGAAAGTGGGAGACAAGGTTTTTGGCTTCATTATTAAATAAAAAAAATCCTAGGAGTTATTAGAGTCGAAACCTTGTGAACAAAAGTCTTCCCTTAACCTGAGGACATCGCCTTGCAATGTGTTTAATCTTGTGATATTCTCCTTACATGCCTTGGTGTAGCATTTAGCCAATATATTGAGAGAACTTAGCATGTCATCCCTCAACTGTTGCACAGTTCTAAGCAATTCTTCCTTTAATTGCCCCATGCACCCATCGACAATTCCCTCCATCATTGGAATATGTTCTTCCCAACAGTCATTGTGATCTGCTACAGCAATCTCTAGTCATGCCAACCACTTTTTTATGCTTGCCATAGGGTCTCTAGCTTGAGATTTATCCCTACAACTGCCTTTGTGAGAATTCCCCTCTTGCTCGCAAGGTTCAACTACGTTCAACTCCAAGTTGCTTGCGTTTTCTGAAGAATTTGACACCTCTCTGATATCAACTATCACGGGTTGAGTTTTCAAAAGTGCACCATGCAGCACTAGCACTCGAATAACCAACGATAATGTGCTAACAAAGCCTTAACACAAGCCTTGACAATGTCTTAGACCTTAATGAGCGGAAGCGATAGCATTGCAGAAGCTTTAAGGAAGTAAGAAGGCTAGAACACTTGCGGAAACATGAATAAACTTTATTAATACTTTATAAAGTATTACAAAGCTCATAACACTCCAAGCTCTCTTATGTTTGCACACTTTTACAAGGTTGAATGACAAATCAGGGGTGAAGCCTTTATATAGGAATTCCACCTCCTTAACCAATGGCCTAGATTTATTCTCCAGAAAAATCCCTAATCCAATGGCTAAAAATGCTTATTCTAGAGTTCTCATGCGCGCTTGCAGCCCGCTAGCACACGGAAGCTCACAAGGCAACCGTGAGGGCCCCGCCTCGAACAACCCGTGTTCTTTTCGGGGCTCACTTGCAATGGGAAAATTCCCTTGCTCGCTTTGACTGTTTTTCCCTATCTTTTCATTATTCCTTTTAATTATTAATTCAGTAAAACCAATTAATAATTCTTCTCATTGATTTTAAAACTTGTATTTTCGGTATAGACCTAGTCTATAAGTTCTTTACATGGTCCAATAAAGACCCAAAGTGTGTGACCTCGTAGGATCCCAAAGTATAGAGCAGCTAGAGGTTAACCTAAACTTAGCTTCCAGTCTAGGAACCTTTAGGCTAAGCGTTCCACACCATTATAGAACTTGATAGCTCTAGATGATCAAATGGGCTTTCTAGCAAAGGTGTATGATCCCCCGATACTTTGAAAATCACGTGCATGTAACTTGATCTGGTTCTGCAATAGTAACCAGTACAATACACTCCTTCCATCAGGTTAAGTACCATCCAGTTTATTGAGCTCAGATTAAGTTTCAGCTCATGTAATAGTCATAGCTATCCTGGAATAAGACTTGGTCACGAAGAGCACCACTCAGCGGTTTAGTATCTTCATCGATTAGAAACCCGTTTCTTCAACCATATACTCTAATCAGAGGTTTATGAGTGTGTCACTTCAGCAAGGGGCCCTAAGGTACTCCATTATATTACTATATTAGGAGAGATGGATCCCATCTTGACTACACAGCTTACCAAGGAATGAGTAAGTATCAACTCCTACATAAGGTAACCAGTATCTTAGGTCTAAGGATACTCTTACTACTACTTCAATAAGACATGACACCAACACATGGATATAGTTATTTCCAAGTATCTATCTTATGGCGATCTCCAATGTATTACCCGAATACATTCATGTGTTAACTCAAGGTACCACCTTCAGCTCATGAGATCGGCTACTTAGAACTAATCCAAGGAGTAAGCCTATACATGCTAGTCTATCCACTCCATTGATGTCGAATTGCAATGAAACTACGACTAGGGATATATAGACTATTCATAGTAACACGTATGTGCATTTCTCACTCCACATAGCTACTACGATGTCCTTGCACTTTTACACTATGAATTAGTCACGAAATTTGTTTCAACAATGTGCATATACATATTCAAACATATATGATACCAGCGAGATATAATAAATAGAAAGCATTGATAAGTAATAAAGATGCCTTTGATTATTAGTAATAATTAGAAACTATTTGTACATTATAGCTAATAAATACATATCACCCTAATTACCTCTAGGGCATATATCATGTCTAACAATATATATATATATATATATATATATATATATATATATATATATATGTGTGTGTGTGTGTGTGTGTGTGTGTGTGTGTGTGTGTGTGTGTGTGTGTGTGTGTGTGTGTGTGTGTGT
>CATIWQ010099348.1:0-11242 GCA_949673415.1 Euphorbia schlechtendalii | reverse complement strand
TGATTTCTTTCCTTCAACTTCTTTTCTTTAAGAAGCCCTTTATTCTCTTACTTTCACAAATTTGAGTTAATTGACCCTTCTTTCTCTTCCCTTTTCTTTCTTGTTGAGCTTGAAAGCTTGGATTTGGAAAGTTCGTCAGATTTGAAACATTTGAGTGGGATCTTCAAGTCTGTCCACGCTCACCGCACCAATTTGATACCCAGATGGCATCTTTGTCAATCTCGAACCGATTCCGTTCTTCATGGAGTTTTCTGGTTCTTCGAGTTCCTTCGTGCTCCGTTGAGATTCCCGTCGAGTACCTACAAAACAAGGCTTGGCCGGGGTTCCAGCAAAGCTCCTCCGATGCTTAAGTTAGTTCTTAAGATGGAGGAGAATGGGTGTGTCTTTTGTGAGAGTTTCAAGTTATCTTTTGGGGGAGATTGACTTCTCTTTTATAGATAGAAAGTCATGATGATAGTAGCAAGTGGGCCTAGATGTAGGCATAGGCTTAGGGCGGCCTAGCTAGGAGTAGGCTTATCTTGATAAGGAAGCTAAACAACTTGTAAATATAAAAAACATCAGGTAAACAATTTACTAGTCTCGCAATATGCATTTCTTTTCATATTTTGAATGTTTATATATATCACAGATTTTTATTAATTATATTGACATGTCTTCGTTTGTGATGAATTAACACTCTTTATTTCAAATATATCCATCAGCTTCTCTATCTGATTGGATCCAAAGAAGATATATTTTTTGTTCAATAGACAAATTCAAACAACTATATTTTAGCTGTGTTCTAAATTTTGAAAAGACGTTTAAATTTTATGAATATATAAAACAAAAATAAAGAACTTGAAAATTAATAAACTGGAACAAACAATGGTGGTTAGATTTTGTTATTTTGATAAATATTTTTTAATATATATGATCTATCAAACCAATTAATCGAAGAAATTATGCCATATTTTATAATAAAAAATTATAAGGATGATATATACAAAGATAAATGCCACTATAGGGGTATTACTTTTTATAGGTTCATTATACTCCAAGAACTTTGGTTAACAAAAAAATATACTCCAATTTTGAGACAATATTTAATGATGAGTACATAGTAAAGAATTAATTAAATATAAAAAAAAGCACCTTGAGAAATCACGTGGAAGTATGTGGTTCCATAAATTCTAAAGTAATTAATTCAATACAGTAAACCGAATAGAATGGATGGTTAATAAAACAAAACATAGTAGATGTCCTGAAAAACGTTGTTTGGTGGGTCAAGTCAAGCCGGTGAGTTGGTATTCCACGTCACAGGGATGACGACATAAAGAGTAATATAATTTAGGTAGACAATTGTATAACATGTGTTTATATAGTTACCAAATATTAAACATCCTTGTAGCCAGCCATCTTTGTAGATTTATAGAAATTATTGCTCTGTCTAGCAGTGTTAAAAACCTAATCCATCGGAAATAACTTACTAAACTGACTAAATCCAGTTTTCCTATCTAAAGAGCTTGTTTTACAGTAAAATTAATAATTTTTCAGTTAATTTAATTGTTCGGTTTCAATTGAAAAAATACAGCATATCAGATTTAATTAATTAATTCGAATCTCTCTTAAAATTTAGTTAGGACTATTTGTCATGCTTTTAAGAGCCTTTTATTTATATTTATTTATGCTTTTTTTAACTACACGTTTTTTATTAAAGTATCATGTCACGTTGAACAATTTTAATAGTAAATTATGTCGGGCAAACAAATATCTCGCAATACTAAAAAATGAATGAACATTTTGGCTTATAAGCATAAACCCTATTCTCATTAGTATGAGGTCTATTAGGATAAAGCGTAAGAGCAAATTCATAAAAGTTTTAAGTTCAAAATGGACAATATCGTATCATTGTAGGGTTATGTTGTATCAATGCGTTTCCGTAAACCGATCCAACATATTGTATCAGAGTCATATCCTAAATTAGCTACGACGTGGATGAATCCTCGAAGAGTCGAACAAATAATGGTACGCCCTGTTTAATAATCAGTGATCTATGAAACCTCTTGTGTTTTATGTAAGGTAGTGTTTTAAAATGCGCTAGTTGGTCAACTAGATCTTCCGGGGGCATAGACAAGGAATAAGTGGGTTAGTATTTTTAAAATTCAAATAATTATTGATGAATTATAATAATAAATTAAACATACATGTAAATATATATAATAAAGTTAAAATTTATGTAACAACACTTTTTTGAGTTTTTTGTGACACTTTTCTAGCATTTGATAACATAATTCTAAGTTATGGTAACACTTTTTGTCTTGATCGCCCGATTATATAAAATCGTGGTGGAATTCCAAAAAACTCCGCTAGGCAGCCGCCTTGATCGCCTTTTAAAATAAAGATGTAAAGCGTCTGTCCTCCAATGCATTAAAGTAGAAAAGGATGTGCTGTAGATGGATGGTTGATTTGTCAAGGTAATGCTCGATAGATTTTTTTTTATGGGAGGAATATTGGGCGAACAAATATCTCACTAAAAATAAGATGTTTATTTTGACTTATAAACAAGAAACCTATCCTCATGAGCAAAGCCATGAAAACTTTATGCCCAAAATAAACAATTAATATCATGCCATTATGGGAATATGTGATGTCCGCCTGATTCTGCTTGCCGGCCCAACAGATTTTTTCATTACAGTTTATAAAAATTAAAGATAAAACTATGCAAAATTAAAGTGTTTAGCGATATATTACATAAATACATTTAAAAAATTTAAAAAACCGAGAACAAAAAGATATAGTTTGGGTGCAAAAATTAAACCAACCAAACCTTAAAATTTGGCTCAATTTATTTTTATTTCGCTTCAGTCTGTTTTTTATTTAATTTTATCACTTCGAATGTTTGTATTCAATTCAAATTGATTATTTAAATGAAAACATTCTACCAAGAGAGTTGCGTTCACCTATTATACCCAATAGATACATACAAATAAGCCGAAAATCATGATATAGGATTCAGGCCCAACAAATATTTGGGTGCTATAAGTAACAGGTTACGGCCCAGACAACTTAAGATTATTGCAGAAGTGGGCTATACATAGCAAAAAAAAAAAAATAATAATAATACAAGTAAATCCCTTCTTAGTCAAATATCTTTGTTTTTGTGACAGTGATAAAATATTTTCACTTTCCAATAATTAATTTTATGTTTCTATTTTCTTTTTTTTCCTTTTTTTTTTGTGTAATCAGACTTTCTTTCCGATTAATTTTTATTTTTAAAATGATCATAACTCACAAACCGTTTGTTTTGTTCGATTCGATCATTTGAAATATTTTGCTCATCTTATTTAATCTTTGAAACGATATCCAATTAGAATTTTTTGGTAATAAAAAAATCTGGAAATCTGTATATTTGGTACAAACTGTTATACCAAGTATAAAATTAGAATTATTCGGAATATAAAAAAATCTTACATTCTATGTATAAAAACTCGATTACATTACTCAATTTTCACATTAAAAAACCAAGTATATAAGGCATTATACTTGGTATAATAGTTGTTATACCATGTATAAAAACTGTTATACCATGTATAATAGCCTTTTTTGTTACAGCAAATGTTCGTAAAAATTCCAATTTTGCATCAATAATCCATATTTAAGGCCTTATACTTATTAAAAGAGCTATTATATCAAGTTTAATAATTATCATACTAGGTATAATAGTCATTATACCCGGTATATACGCAAATTTTATATCACTTTTTTTAAATATTTTGAGTCACGAAATCCCACAAACACAAACAAAATTAAAAAATATAGAAAATTGAAACAAACATATTTGAGATTATAAACTTCATTTATTAGGCCATAAAAGAATCGGAGCAATCTTAAGTCATATATTTTTGTATGAACAAAGATAGGCAATAGATGTCAAGAATACCTTAAAATAACATAATTTGATTTCCATCCAAGCAAACAGATTTGCTTCTATCACATCATAGATATGCTAAAGACATCAAAATTCTTGACAATGTGTCTGATCTTTCAAATAAACCAAAGACAATAGTTGCATTATTCAATTTTGTTTAACTTCTTATACCTCTAAATTGGCGAGTACAATTTAATTTATGCAAAAATAGGCTGACAATACAATGAGCAAAGATATTTTACCATGAGCCTAAATGATATGCAACACCTTGCTAGTAAGGCTGTTAACCTTAGCAACACCGTGAGAATCTCACCAACATATATCCAAATTAATTCAAGGTTTATAATCTCAATTGTTGGAGACGGTGTGCTCGACTAAAATGGCGGCAAGATCCAGATCGACGAATCGGTTGGCAAATGTTTGAGTGCTAGTTAATTTATATGCACTAGCAGTGGAAAGAGATATGAGATCGGCAACAGTGATGGAGAGAGATGGAGGAAGAGAAAAGCTTACCGTTGGAAACGCCGCAATAGCAGATGGATTCTATATCGATTTAAGCAATCGCATCAACTCGGATTGGAGCAAATCTATCATGGAACAACGCTTCCGGAACTAACAGTTTCAGTCTAGGCTTATCGTCAGAAGCGAAAATCCTCAGGCACATCCGTCGGAGACAAGTGATCACGCTTGAATCAGAAATTGATCAATATGGTAGGGAAGAAGGTAAAAAAGAGAGATGAACAAAAGCAAAATATCGTTAACGTTGAAGCGTTTTGATAGAGATGAAGAATAATTGCATTGAAAGTTTGAGATCTGAAATTTCTAAACGAGATCACGATAAAAGCAAAACAAAAACCTAAAGCATGACATGATCCCCAAATTATTTTACATAGATATGGTAAACCTCTAAAAAGCCCGAACAATACAAAAAAAGGACTGAAACTATATAAGATACCTAATTTTAAGGGTTGAAAAGCTTAATGCTTTACTTGCCAAGTTTTTTATTTATCTCCCCGAAGCAAATAACGTAGTCTTACTCCTTCAAGTTGCTCTCGAATTTTTTTCAATACTTGATCCTTGATGGAAAAAAAACAAAAACATTTTGCAATTCCATACTTCTTCATCCGTAAAAGTGTATCTATTCGAATATGGGAAATTTCGGTAAGTCTGTAATATTCCAATGAAAATGTGTACTTTATGCTTACTTCCTCATAGATATGTTATAAACTACATAGACAATCGGGAGAGACGAGATCTAGTTTTTTTTAGCTTTGCTATATTAAATAGGAAAACAGACGAAACTTTCACAAATCGATGAATGATTCCAATTTTAAGTTAGTCGGTATATAGAGTACAAATTGGGTTGTGTTATGAACCTGCAATATCCAACCCCACACATGTAGATATGGGGTGAGGATGCCCTTGATAACAGCTTTGCAACTTTCAAATTAGGTTTAATGCATCAAAACTTCATAAGGTGCCTTGATGTTATTAAAAAACTTCGTATTTTCTGAACTTTGAAAACGTCTTCTCTTTTACCTCAACTTTGAATAAATGCACCCACTAACTCCATTTATCCTATGTGGCATTTGACGTGGCATGCCTTGATTTGTTGGGCATTCGTTGGGCGTGTAGTTCATGACTTAATTAATTGAAAAAATTTAAAATATTAAATAACTAATCTCTTCCTCTCTTGTGTTACGTCTTCATCTTTCAATCTAGACCAAAATCCCTAAACGTTACTTGCATCTACTTGCTTCCCCATCTTTGCTTCTCCTTCTATAAAACCCTAATCTTATTATGTTTATCATCATCACTACTCTTAATCATCCTCAAAAATTGATTCATTTTCCTTTTCTACTCTTCCAAAATAAAGGACACCGGAATAAGGCCAAACTATTCGTCAACAAAAAGTGCAGAGTTGTTAGCGTTTGTGCAGAGCTCTTGAACCCTTTATTAAACACATTCTTCTCAATTGATTTAGCCAGCTATAACTCTTCCATGTCTCAAAATTTTTTTACTGTGATGTTGTAGGATAATATAAGTATCAGGAAAGACAAATCTCGCCGACTATTTTTCCCTACTTAAGATACATGATCCGCAAGGAATTTTATCCAACAAGAATAAAGTTCCCAATTTCACAAAATTCACGAACGCTAAAAATCGTTAAATTTTGTAATTAGTTTGATTCCATTTCTTTTCTTATTTGCTAATTGATATTCATTTGTTAACTCCCAATTTTAAGCTGCCATTGGAGCTACCTCAAAGCTCCTTCAATTTCCCAACCAAATTCATGAACAACAAGAGAATTAAGGATGTTTTCAAATCAAAGGCAGCTGCAATTCTTGTTTTAATCGTGTAAGGCTGACATTAGATTGTGCAATTTTTGTTTTAATTCTATAATTTTGGTTTAAAAGAAATCAATCCATTCTTAGAAGATGGTATTTTTAATTTGATATTTTTAGGGATTCAAAGAAACATTTTCAAGGTTTCTTTTCACATTTTGTAGTGTTTGTTACGTATAGCTATGTTATTTTTTTTATTTTTCCGAATGTGATGCATGACAGCGAGTGACATCCACTCTCCTTAGATTGTAGGTTTATGTATAACATGTTAATTCAGAGACGCATTTTTTTAAACTTTAGATAGTTGTGATGACCTTATATATATTCAGGATAGCACGAAATTTTTGGTGCTAAGTTGAATCACCTTGTAGTACATCAAGCTTTCAAATTTTCATCATACCAAGTTTTAGGGTTGCATTTTTTAGGATAATAAAATATAATAATTATTATTAATCATTAGTTGTTGGTTCAAGTGATCATACAAATCCATTACACAAAACACAATCTACGTTCCACTCCATATATAATCAAAATCAAATTTTGAGTCTTTTACCATTTGAAGGGAACATTAATTATCTTCTTTTTGTTATGAGAGACTTAAGGAGTGTGTTTGTTTATAAGTTAAACTTTTAAACATGCTTTTGTGGTGTGATCATTTTGTAAAAAGGTTTATGTGAAATTAGCAAGTAAAAGGAGGAAAAAAGTATATTCTTTTGTTAAAATAAGTGTTACAGAAGGTAGTTCAATCAATTCAACAGTCATATAATTTAATCATGTTATTTATGAATCATATATCAAAATTTAAGTAATTTCTTGGAAATTCTTCAATTTATTATGATTTTTTTTAAAATTATCATCACATTTAAATTTAAAAAATACTTGTACTTTTAAAATAATTTTAAAATTTATTATCATGCTGTATTGTTTTTTTTATTAACTAACCTGTAAAAATTCAGTTCAAAAAAGACAAAAAGTCATCTTCATGACATAATTGAAAATTGAAAATCTTTTCTTTTACTAATTTTTGAAATCACAAGCATCATTTTACAAGAAAATTTTACAATAAATTTTTTACAAAACAATCAAAATACAAAACATATTTTTTAAATTTACCTTTATTTATATATAATTTATTTTAGAAAAAGAAAATGATAGAACAAACAAAATTAAAGAAAACTTCCAATACAAGCATTTAGCTGTAAAAATTACAAGCAGGAATTCAGGATTTTACGCAACAGCCAAAATATTTTAAAATGTTAAGAGTAATGGAATATGGTATTTATATTTATATTAAGTATATTAGGGGATACATTATTTCACTGATACAGTACAATTAATGCCAGAACGTGGAAGTGGCTTCTTTTGCAGGTCAGATGCACAGCTACTATTATTGTTATTTCAATTTCAATGCAAATTCTTTTATTTTCTAACAGTACATATTTTAGTTTGTCACGCAATACGTTTCATGTTATACCGTTATTATATATGAATATTTTATTCTTTGATAAATGGGAATATATGATATGATATTTTTTTTTATTTTTTATAAGAATTCGTTATTATACCTAATTTGATACGATACATTGTATTCTTCGGTAAAAAATTTTAATCATGCAATAGAAATAATTATATTTAAAAATAATTTATAAGCTACATATGCTTGTTCGAAGAAGTTCAGTAACTTTAAAGCCATCGTTAAGCTCGCTAAACTACGAATTTATCATTTATTTTTTCTGATTTTATTTAAGAATAGGGGATAAAAAGAATACAATTTTGGAAAACAACCGTAATTTGGGGAGCAAAGTCCGTGTCTCTTTGTAAGGGGAAAAAGTTTGTTAGCTGTTCCTGTTGTCTTTTATGGTTTCACCCAACAATGAGTCATTAATTCAAAATGCTCCCGCAATTAATTACAACTAAATACTTACTTTTCAAGTTATTTATTTTTGTCTAAAAAAATATAATTCATTTTTGTCAATATTTTCTGTCATGCTAAAGTACAGTACTAAATGTAAAGGTCTGAAAATAACCGATAAAAAAATTAATGAGTAAGAATTTTCTGGTTATTAAAAATAATCTTTAAAGTGAATTTAAACCATTTATGATTTTTTATTTTAATAATAAATGACTTGGATTTATTCATCACTCAAGTATTAAAACTTAGACCTGATCATGGGCCTGGCTACCCGGCTCGAGCCCGCTTAACGGATTGGGTTTGGACAATCATTTTTAAAAAGGCCCAATCAGAGCCCGAACCCGTCAAAGGCTAAAGATTTGTGGGTCAGACTTGGTTTTCATACAAGTACCCAAGCCGGGTCTAAACTCGGCCTGACGAATAATTTTATTTATTTTTTATATATTTATACATTAAATTTATAATTATTTTATGATTTTATATTTTATCTTATTAAATTTGTATGCTTGATTCCCAAAAAATGTTATTAAATATAAAACTTTTAAGTAAACAGTGCAATTATATTAAAAATTTAAATATATTTAAGCTTTTTTAATAAAAAAAATTTATAAAGGTAAAAATATCCATGGGCTTGAACTGGGTTTGAGAATGACATTGTAAACTCGACCCAAGTTCGGTCCGAACTCGAAGTTCTAAAGTATGGGCTTGTGCCGGAATTGGATTAGCGTTTTTAGTAAAAAACCCGCCAAGCCCGGCCCGATCGATGAACAAGTCTATTAAAAATACATGTTTTAATGAATAATGGCAAATACAATGGTTCATCCTTTTAAAGAATTCTCCGAAATAAGGAATACATACTGAGTTCTTCATATATGATGAATTAATTATTCTCCATTTTGGAGAATTTAATAAAATAATATTATTTATTGTTTTTAATTTTCGTTATATTACTCTTTTTGTTAGTTTAATAATAAAATATTATTATTTGAAAGCGAAATGAAAAATGAGAAATATAATTGAAGAAAAGTACCATGAATCCTCCAAAATGGAATTGACAAGTGAAATTGCTACTTCTTTTTTTTTTTTCTAAATTTACATGAGAAAATCCTCTCCCACAATTGGTAGTGACAAGTACGTGGACATATAAAAAGAGTCATCATTTAAAATCATTAACAAATACAATCTGAAGCTGGCATCACTTCTTCTTTTTCTTACAAAAAAACAAACCAATAATGAAAACATTATTCATTAAATAAAAAGATACAATATCTAAAAAATAGAAGTTGTCGCCATTGTCCATGAGCATGTGCACTATTACAAGGTTGTTTCCACCTTATCACGTGACCTTCTCTCGTCAACACTACACAATATCCACAACGATTTTTAATCTATTTAAATTATGGCATTAAATTATTTACTGGTTACGAGGGGCGACTTGATGTTTCTTAGATTAAATTTTTGTTAAACTATGTTGTATTTATCCCATCTATGGCTACGTATAATTTCATTCTAAAATAGCATCACTGTTTTTTGTTGCAAACAACATAGTTTTTCCTCCCATAGCGAGTTTTATCTTGCTTTACATTTTTACTTTTATTATTAATAATATACACAAAAACCAATTTTGCAAATAAACGCAGAAAAAAAATGGAATTTGTAATGTTAAAAAAACTTTAATTCATATGAAATTCAAAAATTGCAATATAAAGGAAATACTAATGCAAATTTTAAATTTATCTAAAATAAAGTTGCGGATGATGGGAAGATTAATTATGTAACTTTGTAGAAAACAAACATCTATATATTACCCGTGAAACTTATTATCTCGGACTTCTCATATTCAATAACTTTGGCATTTCTTTGCTTTCAATTTGCTAGTTGTGCAGTAATAACAGTATATTCCATGAAAAAGAACGTGTTAGAATAACGTTTTAAATTTAAAATGTGTTAAAAATAGTAAAAAGAATATTCTGTGAATGTAAAAAACAATTATTTAGTATTAAAAAACTGTTGTATAAATTTGCTAAATGAATAGTGAAAAACTCAGTTGCTCGGAAGGTCACGAGACAGATTGATCAAAATATGTGTATAGCAGAATTAGAGGAGTTCATAAATAAATGTTCAACTTGGAGTTATAAAAATGATATATAAGGTTTAGAAGTGGAGAATTATTCAAAATGAGGAATGGATATGGAAAATGATAAAGTTCAACTATTTCTCATAATATTAGTTTTTTTGGAGATTTAAATAAAATAATAATACTTATTGTTTTTTTATTTTTGAATTATTTTCTTAGAAGCAATTGTAGGTACCAGGGTTCAAACCATTATTACCCCACCCACTTCGTAGATGTATCACTCAAACTATGCTTGATTGATACTTTTTGTTTGTTTATTGCTTTTAATTGTTATTTTGTTATCTTTTTGTTAATTTAATAATAAACTATTATTATTTGAAAATGAATTTGAATTGAAAAATGGAAAAATGAGGAATATGATAGAATAAAACATATTGTAAATTCTGCAAAATAAGGTTTGAAAAATGAAAAATAGAAAAATGATTGGATTTGCTCTCAATTCCACAAGTTTGAAGTAAGCTAGAGGATGTGAACAAATAGCAACTCGGAATATGAACGAGAAATAATTCGAAACTAGTTTACTCTAAATTGAATTGTGTATATTTACATTGCCTTTAATTAAAATTGTTTGGTAATTCATTTTAAAATTAAATAATCTCCTCTTTATAGCGTTTGTAAAGTAGTCAAAAATTTAAATTGAATAAGTAACATCAACTAAAAATCTTTAAACAATTGTATGCCCAGTGGTTGAAGTTCAAGTATTTACACTTTATTGAAATGTACATCTAATGTGCGCAATAAGTCACCTAATTTCTTGTACATTTTTGTAAGTGTTCATCAAGTGGCGAATTCACAATAATTTCATCGCGGTGTCATCTATGCATCCATATTTGAAATAAAAAATATTTTACATTTATGAAAACATAATTTCTTGTAAAAAATATTTAAATAATAATAATGAATATGTTTTGTTCTCTGATAAGTAATAAATAAAATAATGT
>CATIWQ010099341.1:0-29427 GCA_949673415.1 Euphorbia schlechtendalii | reverse complement strand
CATTCATCCAATGCATCATTCAAGCAAACATTCAAGTTTCTTTTGTAGAGAGCTTCCTACAAAAAGAGTTTAAGAGAGTTTCCTCTTGTAGAGTAATTTATTACCACAAGAGAGTAATTGGAGAAGGGGGTTGAGTGATTTTACCTTGTAAGTAAAATTGGGGTGTTTCCAACTATCTTCTAAATTAGTTTATACCTCGAGTTTGGGTACACTTGAGAGAGCTTGTATTTTGTATTCCCATTATTTATTAGTGAAGTTATCGGTGCCCAGTGGTTTTTTTCCCTTTCAAGGGTTTTCCACTTAAATCTATGTGTCTCTTTATTGCTTTACTTATTTTACTTGTTGTTGCGAATGTATTTTAGTTAACACATATCACCCGGCTACCGAATTATCTCTTCGGGACCTAACAAGATGAAGATTTTGACAAATCTTTGACAAGAGAAGCGGCAGGAGGAAGGCGTAGAAGGAACGAAGACAGGAATGCTTGGAACGCCACTTATCAGAATTCACGTAATAAATGAAATTTGGTTTTATGGGCTTTTTAAATTAGATTTTATGTCCTAAATTATTAAAATCGCTTTTATAAAAAAAAGCCCAATTAAAAATGAATCTCTTTTAATATTATAGAATAATATTATAGAATGTCAATCAATATTGTAATAAAATTATTGTTATAAACTTAATAGCATATTATGTAACGTATTTAAATGATTACTAACAAATTGTAGATTAAACAATATCAAATTGGTGCCCAAATATTTTGTTGATTAAAAAAATTTAAATCTTTTTGGGACATCTAAATATTTGAAACTATAACAATCCCTTAAAAGATTCTCTTATGTTTAACTATGATATTAGACTAAACGATTGATATTTTCTTTAAACTAGCAATTGTCATCAACGACTAAATTACATTTTTTAAGTTTTTGCTTAACATTGAATACTCAGTTAAACAATTTTCAGCTAATTCCAAGTCTGGATGATTGTACTTTGGAAAGAATTTCTTTTATTTCAATAAATAATTGAAATTTTATTTCGTATTACATCTTGCTATTATATCATAAATATATATGTTATGTCCCGAAATTCCTATCCCAAAAATATGATAACACTGCATTCAACTGGGAAATGTTAAAATAAAAGGTTTATAACATGATTTTAAAATCATGGTTGTAAAAATTAATATATTATTTAAAAATCATGATAATAATCAATCGATAAAAAAATTTTATTTACGTAACATCCCTTTGATGTTGAATTTTTAATTATAAGTTTGATGTGGTTATTAATTAATAATAATAGTTAAATAGTATATAATCATATTTATGTTAATGTAAATGAAGATAATTTTCAGTGTATGCTAGAGAAATTTAAAGTATAATATGTTGATTAATAGTAAAGAAGAAAAAGAGAATACATAGTAAAGAAAAAACGATCAAACTATAATCTACCAGTAAAGAAAAAAAGAGACAATATAAAAACAGCAAAGAAAAAAGGATCGAAGTAAAGGGAAAAAATATAAAAACAGCTAAAAAAGAACATAAATAGTGAAACCAATACATTGTTTAATCCAACAGAAGACAGATAAATATTACTCATGGTGGGTTGAAAAAAACAAACAATCCCAAAAAACGAGTTTATGACAGTGGTAGTGAGCTTATTTCTCTTATATAAATTATGGTTTTTCTAATTAAACAAAATAGTTATAAAGATCTTTGGACAAATCCAACCCTTTTCAATAATAGGAAATTTGGAGAATGGATATATGAAATGTGGCAAACCGACCATTTTCCATATATATCCATCAAAATAGGGATGCCTATCTTAGAGGATGAATATAATAAATATTATTATTTGTATTTTGTACATAGAAATTAATATGATAATAATAAAATATTATTAGTTTAAAAAACATTTATTTAAAGAATTGAAATATAGAGAATTCGGATGAAATTAAAACACAAAATTTGAATGGAATTGTAAAACTGTAAATTTTGTAAAATGTGATTTAGAATAGGTTTAAATTTGCTCTCGCTGCAACGAAGTAAGCTCCATTACATAATACATATAAAACTTGGACAATTTTATTACCTTGTCTTAAAGAATTGTTTTTTCTATTTACTTTTCCAAGTTCCGTTGCTGCCGCGTGCTTCACGCAATCAATCGGATCATATATATATACCCCTTCAACACAACATAGGTCATCGGTTCTCTTGAACTAACGTCGGTTCGGCCTAACCAAGCCAATGCACAATCAATCCCTTCTAATTTGCATTACCAAATCTCTAGAAATATGCTAAATCAAGTGTGAACGCTAACTTAAGAGCTAAAATTCTATTTTGCTAAACAAACTTTATTCTTAGTTTGAATTTTAACATTCCTTTATAATCTATTCATTTCCACTAGAACCTTCTATTTGAAATATCTTCTTTCTAGCTGTTTCTTTACTCTTTTTTTTACTTACATTTAAGATTTTAGATCCTCGTTAAAAGTTTTTTAATTTAAACTGGTCTATTCAAAATTGTAATTATGATTCAAAACATTTCGAATTGGCCAATATCTATTTTCAATATGTACCTCTGAAAATGCTTTCCAAAATGTTCTGCTCGTACTCAACCCAAGAAATTTATTTTATTAGTAGAACATCTAAATTGGATGAATCAATTACTCCCTCCCTTTTTAAATAATTGTCACTTTAAGGTTATTTTTCAATACCAACATTACATTAATTATGACAATAAAAATACTTATTTACCCATATAATTTTTATTCATTTGAAAGTTGATTGGAGACTTTATTATTTATGTCATTTTCAATATGCATTAAATAAGGATAAAAATGGATAAAATATGCATTGAAATCTTAAAACGATACTTATTTAAAAAAATTTCAATGATCCTAAAAAGATAATTATTAAAAAATGAAGGTAGTAATAAATAACTTGCTCAGGGAGGTCGCGAGTTTAGGGTACAAGTGTATATTGAATCTTTTTTCAAATGTAAAAAGATAATTGGATAACTTCATATATAAATTCATATACGTTAGCTTTTAGTAATTATGAGCTTGCTAAAAATTACAATAAAAATTAAAGAAATAGAATAATATCCTTATTAATAATTCAAGCTTGATGGGCTAATGGTTTGAAATTTAATTACTAATTGGACGATATTGTTGTTATCCATCTGTAATCATGCGATTACTAAAATATTTATTTATACCTATATAATCAAATCTATAAAGGATTTTAATTATATATTTGATTTCTTTTAGATATATATAAATAACTAAATCAAATAAATTTGATATATTAAAATAATTATTTTTATATAACACAATATTAGCTATTTTTTCATAAAATTTTCTATAAGTTATTAGAAATAGTATAAAGTCAACCTAGAATGATAGTACTATTCTACAAGCGTAGAAGTTCCATTGAAATTACAAGCTTGGATAGTATGTTTGCGGTAGTTAGTAGTAACAAAGCATTGTTCCAAGCTTGTAGAATTCATGATCAATGAAATGAAAGTTAATTATTTTAGGGATAATCTTTCGATAATGGAATGAACAAATTATTATTGTATTTTTGTTTCCTTTTTATAATTAATGAAATGAAAGTCAATCATTTTCTTGAAAATAAATGGGGTTTTATTTCTCAAAAGTCAACTTTTTCTAGAAATGTATCATTGAATTTTCAAAATCTTGACTTTAATTACTAATTCTACGGATTGAAGTGGAAGAGACAGAGAACGGTCTCTTTAAATAATATGCCTCAAATTTAATCTCACTCTTATTTCATAATTATTAATTAATAGTACTAACATGTCATGCTTTTTAGCTGTAGGAGTTATTTTTTTTCTCAGAGATTATATATTTTCTTTATATATTGTATTTTTATGATATCAATTTCAATATGTAAGATATAATTAATTAAATTATTTCTTTCTTCCATTATAAGCGCGTATGTTATCTTAACTTTATTATCATTATATAGGTAATTCCTCAATAGATATAAAAAGGTTGGGGAAAAAAGAAGAAAGGAGTGGGCATTTATACCGATCAATTAAAGATTCAAGGGGCCCCAATAATTTACATGCTTGAAGGCTATTCATTACCCCTCCGATAGTTGATCCATTTTGCTTCTTTTTCACTGAATAATTATACATATGAATAAATCAAGAAGATGAAATTAGAAGTTTTGGAATTTTTTGAAATTTTTAATTTTGTATATTTAATTAATTTTAGAGAAATGGTCCACAAACAATGATGTGTTGCTTGTATAGGCCACATATTCGTTAGAGACAAATAGAATTAGAATGAGGTTCCCAAGTCCCACTAAATGACAAATTCTTCAATGGAATCTTATACTTCTACTTGTACACATTACAATATTGAAAGCAAGTTTATACAATATTTTAGATCATGTAAGAATCATGATATTTGTATCCTGTTGGCATTTGTGTTTGGACCATGGCATAATGAGCATTCAAAATTCAATCGAAGTCCATCCAAAATTAAGATGTCCAGCATGGCTCAAACCTTGGGTTGTGTAACGTCGCATATGAAACAACATACTTTTATATGATGAGTTAGGTGTTATAGTTATCTTACTGAAACATACAAGCATTCAACAAGTAAAATTTGTAGAAAAATAAAGAATACACGGAAATTTAAAGTATGTTCCCTTTTTTATGGTACTAATACCATCGGACCATGTATAGGGTAGTTAGATTGGTGAAGAGAAAATCTTATTGAGAATATTGAAAAACCACAACAAAGATCAATATAAAGTTCATAAGAAAATAGAGAAAACCAACAATGGAATCCCAAAGAAAATATCATGCAAGAACCCAGAATGATATACAAAATACACCGCAAGCTTAACCCTAACAAAGATCATAAAAGACACAGACAGAATTCTCTAACTAACAATAGATGATTACAGAACCTTATAAAGCCTTCATAAACCGAATCAACGTTGGAGAATCAATCACCAACGATATCAACATCACACCGTTAATCGCCATTAGATCAAATGGAGAAGAGAAAAAGAAAAAATTAAGACGGCGATGATGAAATCAACGCTAAGGAATTTCTCTGTTTAAGAAAAAAACCCCAGAAATAAAGCTTATAAACCATCACGCAACAAAAAAACTCAATGTTTCAGGCTTTAAACATAAGCGAGCTTGGCTTGCGGGTTATGGTCTTGGACTAAACCAGGGACAACACAATAAACCCCAACATCAAGTCTTCCAATTATTGGTGTCAGTGGCACATGAATAAACCATCACAAATTTAAGTGTATATTTACAATATTGGAAGTCCTTGAAATATCTATTTGAGGCCTATAATCATTTGCACTTTGTGTTTTGTAACTCCTTACAGAAGTGAAATCATCATCAGGCTTTGAAATACTTTTCAACGTGAGTTAGATTTTTAGTCGTAAGGTATTAAAATCTAAATACAATGTCAGATCATCTATTAATTGATTAATATTTACTGAATACAATAATATAATGTGGTCACGTGTCCCATTTCATTTGATTGATTGGATGTACTTTTTCCTTTCATTAACTTTTGACAGTGGGTTAAAACTTTAGGATGAATAAAAAACATGAGAGCAGGGTACAATACCAACAAATAATCATGAGTAAGAAAAATTTAATTTGTGAGTACGAATTGAAAGTAAAATTTAAAATATATAAAACTTTGTTTATTAAAAATTATGAATTTTAAAATTTCGAGTATCGGAAGGTAGGTATCTACTTTAATTTATTTATATTAAAGTATAAATAGTTGGTTGAACTACACGTGATTCTATGGACTTTGGAGCTTCTTGTGCTTTAAACTTCACCTAACCATAATTCACGACTCTATTCAATTGTGACTCAACTTTTAGCCATTACTGAAATATTACACTTCAACGTATGATAAAATTTAATTTAATGAGATTTCAATGCATAATTAACTTTTATATAGCCTATGAATACTGACTCAATACTCACCTTATGGGCATGAAGTATTTTTAAAAAATTAGAGATATCAATGAGTAAACACATAAATTAATCATTGTAAGCGATTGTCTATCTTTCATGGACAAAAAATGAGCTACTAAATACGTGCAATTAAATTATTTGGTTAGAATGTCAAATGGAAATGCGCCAAATTAGCGAAGTCAAATTGGCAAGGACATCAACTACTCTATTTTATTTTCACAAAACACGAGGGATTTTAAAATATTTGAACTAATAATTGTTGCATAAACATATAGTGTTTGATCATTATGAATTACGTATTTTCATGTAATATGTTTGAGAAAAAATTTCATGTAAATGGTATGAAAATTAACGGGGTTAAGGGGTTAAGCTTGAGAAAAGTAACTAAAAAATATTAATTATGTATAACCATTCAAGCATTATGCAACATTTTTTCAATAATTATTGTTTGTTATTGCAACTACTAATATCTTATGTTATCACTGATAAATCATTTTTGTCTTTGAAACCACTAAAAGCGATTGTTAATCGTGATAATCTTAAGCTTAAGAATATTATGCTTAAACAAACAAAACATATTTGTTCAGAAATAATTCTCAAACATCGGCTTATTTTATACCTTTATATAATTCTTTAGCATATAGTTAGCAACTATTATTTGAATTCAAATGCTTTGGCTTGAGGAAATAATTTTCAAACTTGTCGAAATCGTATATGTTTGTCACAATCTGCTCCATAGTCAATTTTGTTACATTATAAATATAATTTTTTTATCCAAGTATTAAATTACTAAACTCGAAACAAAAAAAATTATAATATTCTTTTACCTAATGTGATTCACGTAATTATTGCAAGAAATTCAAATTTTTATTTTAAATTTTAAGTTGCAATCAAGCTCTAGTGAATCCTGTAAAAGTTTAACACATAATATTGAAAATTTGATTGGACTTTTATGAAATGAGTTTGACCTCATCATAATCCATATATTTTTTCTTTATCGCAAAAAATTTCAGGTAATGTGATTTAAAGATTTGCTGATATATTGGAGAGTCTCTTAAATTTAAATATGGTGGATGGGTCCAAATTTGTAAGGTATTATTTATATATTTCTTGAACTTATATGCACATATTTGTGCAAGTTCTAAATCTGAATTATTTATGTGTACACATAATTTCATAATGAATACATATATTACATGAAATGATCAACATTTTATATTTTACATATTGGCTTATAATTACTTATTTATTGCTTAACACATATAACAACTAATGGTCAGATTAGCTATGTCGTGAAAAACATGAATATAGTAAATATGGCTTAGAAAAATAAATTCCCAACTCCAGGGTCTTCTTTTACTATCTGATAATATAAGGCTAGTGAAGTTATCAAAATCATCACACATTAAAGTGATTTTATTAATAGACAAATCAAATTATAAACTTATGAGCATTTCAAAATGTGTCGTAACAAAAATTATGTGTATATTGCAATTAAACATTAATTAGTTACTTTAAGTAGCAACAATATACACCATCAGAGTAGAAGTAACAGCTAAATGAATTTACACCGGAATAAAAGTTCATAAAAACAAAACATTAAATTTACACGTACAATTAAATTTGAGAATCAAACAAATTATTGATTTATTGTTGAACCTTAAAAATCAATAATAGAACCTTCTTGTGGGTAACCACAATGCCACGTGGCACACCATATTTGACCATACATCGCGAAACCCCATAGAAACTCAACATCCACTGGGTCCCTCACACTCCTTTTATTTTACACTGTCAAGAAAGTCTTTGTTTTGATTCTCACGACACTTCTCATTTATAAACCCCTCTATTTCATCTTCCAGCTCCATTCAAACGCCGCCCCCTCTTCCGGCGCCGCCGCAATAACAACCCCTCGAACAACGCTCCACTCTTCTTCCTCTCCCCCTTCAATTTTGTTTCAATTCTTTAGATTTTTTCACCATGGACAAACACAATATCGTTTCCATATCCATTTTTCTCCTCCTTGGATCTCCGTTCGCAGCCGTTGCTCAAACAACAACATCGGCGGACCCGGCAGATCCATATGGCTACGCTCGAGTTACTCCGTCGATGGCGATAATCATCGTGGTATTAATCGCGGCGCTTTTCTTCATGGGATTTTTCTCGATCTACATACGTCACTGCTCGACTTCCGGCGCCGGAGCCAGCGTGAATCCGAACATGGCCGTGCGGCGTACTGCAGCAGCGCGTGGACTAGATGCTGCGGTGATTCAGACGTTTCCGACTATGGTTTACTCCGAGGTGAAAGGGCTTAAGATAGGGAAAGAAGAGCTAGAATGCGCTGTGTGCTTATGCGAATTCGAGGACGATGAAACGCTGCGTTTAATACCTAAATGTGATCATGTTTTTCATCCCGACTGTATTGATGCTTGGTTGGTTTCTCATACCACGTGTCCGGTTTGTCGGGCCAATTTGACCCCTCAGCCCGATGACCCTCTTCCAGTATCCGTGGAACCATCCGGAGAACCCGACATCGAAGCTCAAAACGGCGCCGTAGAAGAAGATGCTCAAGTACTGCGACAATCCGGCGAGCTAGAAAATGCAGCGCTACCGGAGCCTGAAGTTATAAGTGTTAGTAAAACTTTAAACAGGAACCGTACACGTAGATCGCGATCTGGTAGGCCACCTAAGTTCCCGAGATCACACTCGACGGGTCACTCGTTGGTTCAACCGGGTCAAAATACCGACCGGTTCACTCTAAGATTACCGACGGAGGTTCGGAAGCAGATAATGACACGGGAGCTGCAACGGACGATGAGTTTGGTGGTTTTCACTAGAGAGCAGAGTTCAAGGAAAGGATACAAGAGCGGAAACGATGGCGGAAGCAGCCGGGGGAAGAAAAAGCTTGACCGATCTGACCAAGGAACCAAATCGGACCGATGGGTTTTGAATATGTCAACTCCGTTTTTCGCTAGAGCGTCGTCGTTTTTGACAAGAGCTTCGTCATCAATTAGGTCACCTAGAGTGGCTGCTACCGCCGGAGAAGGAACTTCTTCGCGGCCGGTTGGACAAGATGTTGAACCGACCCGCCCTCCGGTTTAATTTTCTTTTTTTTATATGTGAAAATGTTTATATTTTGTAAAATTTTCTTTTATTTTTTTCATATTCAAACAATTTTTTCCTACACGCTGTAGAATGTGACATCCTTAATAGAAAATGTCAATTTCATATAGAGATCTTGAATTTAATTTTGTTCAAACTATTATTAATTATTTCTTTTTAAATATATATTTTAAACTAATGATTTTGTTTTCTTATAATAAAATGTAAGGCTTATATAGAATATAAAAAAATCCTGCAATTTTATCGTTCAAATCCATGGTACTTACTCATTTTAAGTGTTGATCACTGAAATTTTGACAAATTATTTGAGCTTTCATCCTAATAAATATATATTGATGAATGTTTACAAAAAGAAGTATCTTAATGCATGCAAATATACTCCATATATATAAGTTTATTTTTTCTTTTTTTATTAGTATGTTGTGATATACGTGCGGTATTGTTTTTTAAAGTTAGGATAAAAATTTTAAAGTTGTAGAATGAATTTTAAATCTTTCTATCATAGAATTGTTAAAAAACATAGTACTTGTCACGGAGTATTGTTCATTTCTTTTGTTTGAACTCAAGTTTATAGAAAGGGAATTTCGATATAAATGCAATGTAAGACGGGTTGAAAATTGGTAATTAAAAAAACTTTATGCCAATTTCTGATTTCGGAAACCTTTATATCTTAGGCTTATCTTTTGAGAATAATCAGAGTGTGAATATGGCTATGTCACACTACAACTTATTGTAAAGGAAGCAGCCTAAGAGTTAGGCAAGTAATCAATTCCAATGACTTGTTCAACATATTCTAGAAAAATATTTGATACTTTTAGAAATTTGTTATCCCTTTTCACAATAATTAAAGGGCATTTCTTCTAGCTTGATTCTTCTCCGTTTAAAGAGAGAAAGAGAGAGGATAAGAATACTAATTTTAATATGATATATTAAAATAAAAAATATTGTGATGATAATTATAATAAATTTATATTTTTGCCATAAATTTATTTAAAATTTAATCGTTGTGAAGATTCATCGCATTCCACTTATTTTACTTGTGTAACCAATTAAGTTATACCTTAATAGAAAGTTTTGGAGTTAGAAAATTGTAAGAAGTATATAGATTATATACAAATATAATCGAAAATACCCTCTATTATATATTGGAAAGAGGAACAAGTCTTGAGATCGATCTTTATCTTTGGATATGTAACATTAAATCATTAGATCAGTTGTTTCACCAAATGAGATGTCTATAAATTGACTAGTAAATTTAAATTTATCACTTAAATCGTAAGCGTGCGTGTAAACCTTAGCATGTTGCTCCCTTTATTCACTAAATAAAGTATTAATTTGACTAATTTTTCATTTATAGTTTTAGACTAAAATTTATTTCTTCTTAATTATCTACTAATAATTTCACCCATACATAGTGCATCTCAAAACTAAGTCCTAGTTCAGATAACGCAAAGTAAATAAAAGACAACTAAATTTATATTTATATTCTTAATTGACAACTAGAAGAAAACAAATTAAAAGGCTAACAAGACTAATAGAAATATGGAAGGGTATTAAATTACAAAAAGGATTATATTTATTGTTGCAAATGAGCCGGGTAGCTCACATGCTATTTGAAGTTCAGTTCAATAAAAGTTCAATTCTAATATATTTGTCCGTGGAAAAAATTCATGTAAATGGACTGAAAAAAAGCAAAGCAAACCACCCAAAAAATTGGGTGTTTTTTATTAAACTTTTTCCAATACAGTGAAATGTTGATTAACTTAATGTAGTTTTTGACTAATTCCATTTAACTCAATTCACTAATATATTTTGAATTTGATGGAAGAAAACAAGTGACTTAGGCTAAAACAAATAAATTACAATTTTGGAATGAATAAGGCTGTGTACTATACCACCGAGTTTATAAGCTAGATACAAATTGTACTAATATGTATAATTTTTCTATTTTTTATAACATACTAATATATATAGTTAAGCAATATTATATTAGGCCATTTTTACCAAATATCATGTAATTTGTTACTGGTTGGTATCATATCAACGGCAAGAAGGACATGCAAGACAAGACATAAATAGAAAGGTTGACTGTGGCGAACTTAGATAGAATAGTAAGTTACCTTGTGACATGGAGGGGAAATTATACAAATGACATTTTTAATGTTTCAAAAACTTATACCTTAATATACATTTCGATATATGTGCTTATGAATTCAAAATTGTAAAAATCTAATGCATCTGTGCGCATATTAAAAAGTGTATCAATGAACCCATTTTACACATCAAGTAATTCGAACTAATTCGAACTAAAGACATTTAGTAAAAAAATGTATTTTTCTAAAATAAATGTGTAATTTTAATATTAATATGGGATCCAACATTAATTTTTAATGAGATCCAAATACAATTTACTAGTAAATTTATACTACTTCTTCAAAAAAAAGTGGAGTCATTGAACCCCACATATTAACATGTAACTTCGCCACTGTATATTATAGTTACATTAATACTATTATTATATCAATAACACTAGTTTTTATCACTGTACATCAAATGACTCGACCATTTGTACGTTTTATCGTATTTATTAATTATATTCTGCAAGAAAGCACTGGCCTTTAAATTGGAAATTTGGATATGCATTTTATATCAGTTCATGGTAATTCATATAGAGATTTGAATTATAGTTGGAGATAAAGATGACTTTGATTTGAAAATTGCCAACTACTTTTATCTTCATTTTCGCCTTCTTTCTTTGACCTTAAATTAAAATCTCATCATCATTGCATCTATCCAAATTCTTGTGCCTGCTTTATTTTTGTCAGACTTCATCTAAATAAATTCGACCGGATTTATCTATTTATCCAAATATATGAGCCTTTCCATTAAAATATTGAGATTTAAGTAAAATACTGAGATTGCACAAAACTTTTTATGTAAGATATCATAATTGTTTATGATATTATGAATTTTATATATTTTAAATTAGGGTAAACTTAAAAAAGGAATTATGTGGTTTCAATCATTTGTAAAATGGGTTTTGAGGAATTTTTTTTTGTAAAAAGGTGATCTGTAGTTTCAAAAAATTTGCAAAAGAATGTCTGTGATTTCAAAATAGTGGTGTTACATTGAATATTTGATACAATTTAACATACTAATAGTTAAATATTACTTAAAATTATACTTCATGATTTGAGTAAATTTCGAAAATATTTTTTATTTTTTATGATTTTTTAAAGTTCATTGTCACAATTTAATTAAAAAAAATATCTAGATTATTCAAAAAATTACAAAATTTATTAATGATGTGTATTGTATATTTATGAACCATCTCATAAAAAATCAGATAAAATGAAACAAGATTACCCATTTTCATGACATAATTTATTAATGAGAAATTTCTATTTGCAAATTTTTCAAAATCACAAACCCTTTTTTGCAAAAATAAATTCTTCAGACCTCATTTTACAAATGAGTGAAATCACAGGTTACATTTTTAAAATTTACCCTTTAAATTATTACAATTTTCCTATACCCAAAGCCATTGTAATTTGGTTTCCATGAATATAAGAGACATTATAATAACTTCTATAAACTAGTCTTTGTTACATGGATTAATTCTCATAAGGTTCCAAAAAATTTTGTAGCCTTGAATTTTGAAAACGATCTTTTTTTATAACTATCTTAATTGGAAGTGGCGGTTGATGTGGCTTCTTTTATCTTGAGTATCGTGTTGACCATTCTATTATTCCTCCTAAATTTTTCAATTCATAAAGCTCACATTTAATTAGCTTTCATTTATTTTGACAAAAATGGGGGAGATTACTTTTGGAGATTTCTTCTATAATACATGTTAGAGTGTCCCGTGCCAGACAGATATACTCTCTAGACACGTGTCTAACACTTCATTTCAAACAATCACGTCATGTAAGATTTGATTTTACGATACCAACAATTATAGGATACCAGACAGCTTAGTTTTATGGATTGAAATTCACTATGAATAGATGATGAATATTGTTAGACATTAAATTTTAAATGATTTTAATTTTGAATCATTTCAATCGTATGTATTTCTAAATATTTAAAATAATAGATCATGAAATTTATATAATATAATAATTGTTTATTTTTACGGTAATTCTATATTGATACCAGCTTGTTTGACACTCATTTACACTTTACAATCTTCATCATTCATCTTTGGGCAGTTAGATCTACCACATAAAATGAAAACAAGATGAATGGTGGAGATTGGATATTGTCAACGGGGTGTCAAATAATTTTTATTAATATATATAAATGTGGTTAATGTATACAAACTAATAATTTTTTTATATATACAAATGTTGTATTTACATATATTTATTTATAATTTTTTTTAATGTTGTGTCCATATGCATATTTTTTTTAAATTATTGTGTCGCGTGTCCATGTCTATGTCGCATAAAACACTCGGAAATGTCCGTGTAACAACCTAGGAATTCTTCAACCCTTTGCTCAATTCACCCGATTTCATGAGATAGAACTTATTAGTATTTAATAGGACAAACTTAAAAAAAATATGATTTCATCCAAATTTGAGAAATTTTAATTTTTTGGAAAATGGGATTTGAGTTTTCGAAAAATTAATAAATAAAGGATTTTATGCTAACATCTTGAACTGGTAAGATGAGAAATTTATTTATTTCTTCTTCCCCGTTCTCTCAAAGCTAGTTTTCTCAAACCCAATTGAAGATTTTTAAGAATTGAAATTTCGGGGATGTTTCTCCAAACTTATAACTTGTGACTTATAGCTTAAAAGTGTTTTTTTAACTTTTAAGGGGTTTAAAAATAAGTAGTAAAGTGTTTCTGTAAAACGATTTTTAAATCATTAAAAGTGTTTCTCAAAATTGAATTTTAAATCACTTTTAAGTTATTTAATCTTGAAAAGACTATAAAGTATATGTTTTATAAAAATACATTTCGTTTTGAATATAATATATGAGTAATATTGTAATTTATTTGATCAAAAACTAGATTTGAAAGAAAATTACTTTTTAAAACTAAGTATTAGATACTTCTTACTTTTTACTTAAAAGTAACTTTTTTAAGTTGAAAAAAGTTTAAAAAAATACTAAATTAACTAATTTTTAATTTAAAATTCTCCTTTTAAACAAGTTTGATTAACTTTTTAAGTTTAGACCTAGATTGAAATTTCAATGGTGTTCAACCAAATCAGTATCCATTTTTTTATTGAATCAAATAGAGTTAGTTATAAACGATCTCAAAATTGACTATTATGATATGGTGGTTCCGATCTTAGCCGGAGCAGGACTAGATTCAACAGCAGTCGCACTGCGGCAATTCTGACGATTGTGCCGACGATGAAAAAGAAGATGAAGAAGGGGAGGCTTTAAACCTAGACTCAACAACGACACTTTCTCCTTACGCCTTTTCCTAATCCTCAATTCCTCATCACCTGTTCTTAATTAGCCTTTAAACATCATAAGAAAAATACAAAAATTGTTTAATTTGCAAGCCTATGTGTTAGGAATAGTTGAAACAACCGAAGACACAAATCTATGTGTACATGCAATGATGAGAATGAAATAGGTTTTGAAATTTTCCAGGAAAAGAACAAAAGACAGAAGGAGAAAAAATTTTAGTTGCCCAAAGACATTAAGAGAGTCAGCACAAAATTCCTTTATTTGCTGAAGTTTTGAAATTTCAAACCCATTTGTTGCGAAAAAAAATTACGAGGTGTAGGGGTGAGCATTGGTCGGTTCGGTCCAAGAACCGAACCGAACCAAATAAACCAAGAACTAAATAATTAAAATTTTGAGAACCAATTACCGACCCTAAAATATTTCGGTTCGGTCCAGTTCGGTTTAGTAAAAAACCAAATTATTAGATAAAATAATCCATTCAAAAAAAAAAATCTAAAACATGAACTAATTAAACTAGTAATATAAATTCAATCAATAAACAATCTATATTTCTATAGACCGAAACAAATGATTAAATGCAACAAATCAAACCACATTCAAGAATCAGTACCTACTACCAAGTTTGCTTTCTAGATATCATCTAATGTTAATTTCAAAATATAATATAAGAATCAAATGCATCTATCCAATGAAACTTAAGAGCATCATCTCATAAATTAATAAATCACATAAACTAAAAGTATTGGTCCAAAGACAAATTGATAAATCATTATATCTGAACTAAAATACAGTAATTT
Source organism: Euphorbia schlechtendalii (assembly GCA_949673415.1). Taxonomy (NCBI): domain Eukaryota; kingdom Viridiplantae; phylum Streptophyta; class Magnoliopsida; order Malpighiales; family Euphorbiaceae; genus Euphorbia; species Euphorbia schlechtendalii. The sequence continues at coordinate 14,085 of CATIWQ010099341.1, read as the reverse complement.
ATATATGATTTTAATTCGGTTCGGTTCTCAGTTTATTCGGTTTTTTTTTCAAAAACCGAGAACTGAACCGAAAACCAAATTATTCATATATGTGAACCAAGAACTGAACCAAATTAATTCGGTTCGGTTCGGTTCGGTTCGATCCGGTCCGGTCCGATTCACCGGTTCGGTTCGGTTTTTTTGATCTTTTGCTCTCCCATAATTGTTGTTCCATTCCCATCTTCATTCCAATCCAGATTTCGTTTCCTTCAATTCCCAATCTCTGCACCAAACCAATTCTTCATTTTCTCGACTCTTCAATTCCAGTTACAACCAAAATTCAACAGAAGCTTCATTCATTCTTGAAAGATCTCGTAATGATTGAGATCGCGGCTTTCTCAATCTGGGTATTGTCCTTTGGAAGGTGAATCATGTTGGGCGGCGTTTACTTGGGGCTTTTCGCCGCTTGCGTAGTATTATTTGTGCCTATGGCTATGGCTGGTTGGCATTTGAGCCGAAACAAGGTTCTCTTCTTCAGCGGCGCCCTTTTCATAACCCTTGCGGTTTGTGTCCATCTCACTCCTTATTTCCCTTCCGTTTCTGATTTTGTTTCCTCTGTTCAATCTGTTGTTGTATTTGACAATCGCGAGGATTCTTGCATCAATTTGATCAACGAAGTTGTTTGGAATGTTAAACCTAGGCGTAGCAGTAGCAACAACAAAATTAGGGATTCTGGTAATAGTTTGAATGATTCTGTGATCTATGACAAGGTTTGGGATTGGTCCAGAACAAGAAAAGTTAGGGCTTGTGAATTCCGGCGATTGAATAAGTCTGATACTTGTGATTTGCTTAACGGATCTTGGGTTGTTGTTGCTGGCGATTCCCAAGCTCGATTAATCGTTCAATCTTTGCTAACTTCAATTTTGGATTCGAATCGAATGGAGACCATTAAGGCTGATTTGTTTAAAAAGCATAGTGATTACCACATTGTCGTTAAAGAAATCGATTTGAAACTTGATTTCGTTTGGGCTCCTTATGTAGTCAATTCGACCGATTTGATAACCCGATTTAAGCAAAACCAGAGTTTCCCCGACGTTTTCGTAATGGGAGCCGGCCTCTGGCATATGCTTCACATTACTAATGCATCGAATTATAGCGTCAATTTGCAATCCTTGAGGAATTCCGTGTTATCTTTGCTCCCGATTTCGGCAGAATTAGGCACAGAAAAGCCGCCTTTATCGATGCATATGTTTTGGCTCGGGATGCCGATGTTGATTAACGGGATGTTAAATACAGCAGAAAAGAGGGAAAAGATGACCGATGAAATGTGGCATGCTTATGATCGAGAGTTGCGTAATAGTAAGCTCTTGCGCTTAAATGGCGGTCCTTTTGTTTTGCTCGATTTTCAGTCGATGAGTTGGAATTGTGGACCACGGTGTACCGATGATGGGATGCATTACGATACGGCTGTTTATGAAGCCGCGGTTCATATTTTGCTAAATGGATTGCTCATCGAATCGCATCAAAATCGCGGATCAAAGTAGAGTTGTGGAGTTTTGTACAATTTTTTGGTATACACATCATAGAAGACAAGACATTGAAGTTTTATCCAACTGATTTTTCGAGATTTTGACACGGAATGGCGATGCGTTTCCAGGTTTTGTTTCTCTTGCCTTTAGATTTAAGTAGAGTAAAAGTTTGTATGAGCATATAGTAGTTACATATTCAATTTCAATTTCTTTGTACTGAATGAATACCGGATACTAACAACACACTTGTATTGTATGATAAAATACAGAAGGAATGATTTTTACCGCTACTCGTAAATCCAATAACTTGTATCCATATTTTTGGTTTTCCTACGGCTGCAACTCCTTGGACTTGATTATGTGAATGTGGTAGTTTTGTATTTTTGCCGCCATCATTTTCTCTAGCATAGCAACACAGGAGATCTTTAGCTATCTTCAGACCTGTGTTATGTTATATTTTACTTGGTTAATTGTTTTTTGGACGATAAATGAGGCCCTAAATGTTCTCTTTATAGAGTTTTTAATCTTTCAAATTGGTATACTGAATTGTTTTGTGTCTAATATGATCACACGTTGAACCTGTGGCTTGTGAATAAACATCAATTTTAAATAAATGTTGTTTTACTTGTTTCACCTCCTCCCCATTTGGGAGCTAAGAACCTTTGTTATTCTTTCCTTTCAGCAATTAAAATCTCATTTAAATAAAAGACAAAACTTCATGTCACAAGCAAATGAAAAAGGTTGCTTTAACCGAGTTTGTTGTTTGACAAGAGTAATTTGTGGGAATACAACTTAGAAATTGCAACATTATGACCAAGTGGCTCACACAAATCATTTTACTAGTTGTATGACATAATAGCAATAACATCGTTGAAAATGCCTTTTGTTTCACATCATCACATACAAAATAGCCAATATCAGTTGTATCGCCTAAAAACCAATATTATGCTACTGTTTCCTACATTTTCGGGCATTTGCGTGAGCTAACAATCTCTACTTCAACTAGCAAAACCCATGCATTTTAACTCAAGACCCGGAAAGTAAGCAAAAAATGATGTGGACAAGTAGAAAAGGAATTCACCTTTGTACACAATACATGATTTACTCACCGCGTTAGGTGTCGAATTGCCTGCCTTCAAAACTCTGTCCAAAGCTCCAATCTTTAGGAGCAACATTGAAGGAAGTAATAGTGGTACCATCACTGCTAGTCACCTCAAATGAGAGAGGTTGATTTTTGAAGTCGGCGTTAAGATGCCAATTCTGGCCCCAATTCCTGCCCATTGGGAGCCACCCGGTTCTCGAACCCTTGATCTTCACTGCTGCCACATCACCAGCCCCTGCAACGTTGCTGATCAGCACCGAAATGAAGATGCTTGATCCTGTCACGGTGAATCGGATTCCCCCTTCCTTTCTGCATTTGATTCTGTTCATGATCATACGGTTTCAGCAACTCTTGAAATCAAATACCAACTTGTGAACTATGAGATGGGGAATTAGAATTCTATTCTTCTCCAACCTTAACAAGTTACAAGCATCTAAATTCACATATATACATGTAGCCTGCAATTCCTTCACTTTTCATCTTGACAAATCAAGTCAAACTTAGGCACTTAATTTGCAAATTAGACGGTAATTGGCTTGCTAATAAACATGGGAGCACAAATTAGATACGAAAGTAGCATATGAAATGGGAAACATAAAATGTATTTCATCATAGCAAAATCTATAAAGCCAAAATTCATCACTAGTCTTTAGAAAGGAACAAAATTAGCAACCTAACAAAAGAAGATTTAGTGTTAGTAATTTACAAGAAAATTGTCCATATCACGAGTACAAGAAAACACAAATCAAATCATATATTCTTTTAAAGCAAGGATTAGGACAGCCATATGAGTTGTCCTCCACTTTATAATTTTCAATTAGCACCCAAAAGACCAGTATCAATTAGATGCCAAATGGTATAATAAGTTGATAAATGTTCACTTAACCAAGCATAGCAAGACACAAGAATTAATACTCTTCATTTCTTTCACACAGCTGAGGACCCTAGGATCCGGATCTTCCATTCAATCAATGGTTCACATTAAGCATGTGAACAAAAAAAGTCATATTCAGTCAATCATTCCAAGAACAATAACAAAACGAAACGATTCTAGGCAACTAATACGAATATGCACATTCTAATCTAAACAGCTCGAGCAAATCAGGTAGTTTTTCAATAAAAATAAATGGAAGAGGGAAATGAATACCTCCGGTACTGGACGGGCATGTTACCGGCCTTCCAGATGGCGATCTTCTGATAGGATTCAATAGGAAGAACAAAATGTTTATTCGGAGGATTACAGTGTCCGCCGCCATCAGCAGGAAATCCATAATTAGGAGCACAAAAATTGGTAGCAGTAACAATGACGGAAGTGCCAGGGATACACCACCGCGAATCATCGACGCAGCGCAACTCGAAGCAAGCGCCGCAGATCTGGCCGCGCTCGAACAAAGCCTCGCTGAGGCCAACAGTGGCTAATCCGTAGCCGGATTTACCTAAATCGCCGTAACCGCAGGCTCCGCCGACGGCGTCGCGGGGGTCGGAGGCGGCGTAGTAGGTAGCATGAGCAGATCGCCACTCGGAGAGAGAAGAAGAGGGCGGCGGAGAAGTGTGAGAAGTGGCCGGAAAAGAGAATGCGAGGAAGAAGAAGGAGAAGAGGGGAAATGAAGGAGTGTGAAATGGCGGTGACATTTGATTACAGAGGAAGATGCTTAAATGTGCATAGCTTGGCAATCATCTTCTTCGTCTAACTTTCTCTTCTGTTTTTCCTTTTCTTTCTCCTTTTTTGCTTTTGCTTTTACTTTACCGTTTGGGTCAAAATTAAATAAAGTTTACATAAAAAAAATCATTCATATATTTGAATTTTATGGTTAAAATTATTACATATAATATGAAAATTTTTACAAATATAAATTATAAATTAATGTTAAAAATCTTTTAGTTTAATCATAAATTTGAGTTAATTGATGTATAACTTGATATATACTTAAAATTCATAATTTTAGAGTATGAAATTAAATTTTAAAAATTTGTTTTATTTTCATTTTTATTAGAAATAAGGTGGCATTTTTGTCACTTTTATTGTTTGTGGGGTTCGAACCCAAAATCTCACACTTCTTAAATTCTTCAATGATGATAGTCACTCTACCAAAGCTTAGTGATTTCATTTTTAGTTATCTTTTATTTAAATTTTAAAAAATAGAAAGCATGTTATATATAATTTTTATTTTTTTATTTTATTAAATAATAAATTTAAACTTTATTAGTTCAAAATCATAAGCAATTAATTAAAAATGTATAAATTAGATTTATTAAATAAAAAATATGCAATAAAAAGTTATGAAGTAAATAGCAAAAATAACAAAATTAATAAAATAAAATTATACAAGTAATTAAGGGGTGTCAATAAAGTTTGACAACCTAGCCTATTTCCTTCTTTTAACCCCTATTTCAATTAAAAAAACTAAAAATATATTAATAAAAAATGTATTTGTTAGTTATTAACAAGTAATTATACAACTATGTATATTAGTATAATATAAATTAAATTATAAAGTTTTGTACTAGTTAAATAATATTGTGTTTATTCAGTTTGGAAAATTTCAGAAAACATCAAAAAGGTATTTTCTGTTGCAAGGCATAAAATGGAAAAATCAGAAAACTATTTTCCATTTTTCAGTTTTCCTTGAAAAATTTTTTGGAAAACTGCCACATTTTTCCACAACTAAACAGGCCATAAACCTTTAATATTTTTTTAGATATACGCTCTAAATTATGTAAAATCTTAAAATAGTGGTTATATTATTTTTATTACAAATCAATATAATTCCAATCCAGTTGTTTAGTTATAAACTTCAATTCAATTTTGAGAAGTTAAAAAATCATAATTTCTAATTTGTTATTCAAATTTGTGAAATTCAATTTATGATTTATTTCTATAAACAAGTCAACCTTTGACTAGACTAATATCCAGCCTGCAATGGCTTAAAAACTCAATTTGAAACACGTAAACAAATTCTGGAATCAGTTTGGTAACTAGATCACTTATAAGTTTCACGTTTTAAAAAAAAATTTGATAATCAATTAATTATGTAACTTAAAATATTTTTCATTTTAGTTCATATATCTATTATTTAAAATTACATTTATATACGCACTGAATTATTTCAATTGAGTTGACTCATGTAAAATCGTAATATAGTAGTTATTGTTGTAAGTATAATGAATCAATAAGAATATATGTTGCATGAATACGTAGGAAAGTAGAAGACAAGAAATATATAGAAAAAGTATGTGCATTGTAATATTATTCTCATCAGGTATAACTTACAACTGGCATATATTTATAATTTTAAATATAGAATTTGTAAGGACACAAATTACAAAGTAAATAATAGAAATCATGGACATTAATATAACTTAATATATATGTTACAATTACATATATTTACAATAGTTATATTATTTGAACTACAAATTAATTTAGTTCAATCTACTCCAATTCAATTGCGTAACTATAAATTTCAATTCAACTTTAAAATTTTGAAAAATAATGTCTAATTTTTTATTCGAGACTCGATAAAGATTCCTTTAATTCAATTTGTGAATAAGCAATTTTTGAATTATTTCTATAAACAAGTCAAGCTTTGACTAGATCAATATTTCACCTGCAATGGCTCAAAAGCTAAATTTGAGACTTGTAAACAAATTCGTGAATCAGCTTGGTATAATTGGGTAACTAGGTCACTTATAAGTTTTACATTTTGAATAAAATTTTGATAATCAATTAACTATGTAACTTAAAATAATTATCATTTTAGTTCATATATTTATTATTTAAATTTTCATTTATTAATTTTTGTAACTGTTTATTATTTAAATTTGTAGGTTTAATTTGCAGTTTTTCTGTGAACTTAACATTATTCAATATATCAAATTTATTTAATTTTTATTCTTATTCACAAAAATACTTATTTCATTTGATGTGATCAAATAAAACGGACATGTCATTAAGTTTTATCAGATTTTAATAAGTTATATTATATATAATTCTCACAAATTTAAAACTGATTTGACGATTTCATATATTATTGAATGTGTTTTATTCTTCTTTATAGGCCATTAATTTTAAATATGTATTTTTAACAAATCCTTAACTATAAAATTCCCTGTGTATACCCAAAAAAAAAAAAAAACTATAAAATTCCGTGTATAGTGAGGGTGTTGTGATTGAGTTTTGTGTGTTATACAACCATTTTTCTTTTCAACATAATTAGTTTTGTGCTGAGTTATTGAGGAGTAGACCAATTTCTATTTCCCTACCTAAGTTATGAGGTAAACTTACTTTAAGTTTCTGCTCCATCGAATCGGTTGAAGAAGTATTTCATCATCGAAGAAACTATAAGCATTTTTGAGAATATTGTTTGTACGACTCAACTTTTTCCATTCACTATAGTGTTTTTACATTACTTTAATTGATTCTATTATTTGTTAATCGAAGACAGAGACCGGAAAACTTTACAAGATGGATTTCTCAATAAAATCGATACCTCCATATCTAAAATAAAAAATTTGAGATCAAAATATATATTTATTCGTTTATTTATTTTTATCATTGTTTTACAATAGTTTGAAACTCGCCTCAAACTCGTTAAAATTTCACGAGAAAAATCTTGGTTCACATCGTTTATAACCTATGTAACATGGACACGAGTACCAATAGAAGTATATAGCAAAAGGAGTGAAAATAATAGTTAGTGGGCCCAGGTTAAAGCCCATCCAATTCTAATGATACATGAACTGATATGGGCTCTCACACTTAAGCCCAGCTCTCTCACCCAAGATACTATATGAGTGAACATTTCATGTGAAACAACTCCAACTTGACCCATGAGGCAAGTCGCTGGAAACAACATAAGGATACTATGTAAGGGAGGTCTGTCATCATATAACTTTGATTTGGTTAGTAGATTCTTGACCATCCTCTCCAACTTATATACCAAGCATTACTTTGAACCATTTTGAGAACTTTCACCTCATCTTGAAAATTATGCTTGATAAACGCATAAACCATCCTCATAACGTAGTAAAAAAATTCATAAATAAATAAAAGAGTAAAATTACAAAATAAAAGGAAGCGCATTCACTTTCAATAGAGCAGAAAATATAAACATAACTAACAATATTACTATAGAAAATCTTATTTTGATTCAAAAAAGATGTGATTTCTTTTATTAGAATATACAAAACATATCTAAACTTGAATCATCGTATACTTTTTCCCTCAAAGAATAAGCTGCAGAACATCGTTCATTGAGATAAATAAATGTGAATTTCACATTTGAGATTTGATCCCTCGTATAGATTTTGTTTTATTATTGTAGGAAACATGAGGCTACGCTAAGTTTAAAGGAATTCAATTATTAGGGGTAAACTTTAAAAAAAAAGTATCATGTGTTTTCACTCATTTTCAACGAGGTTTAAAGTATTTTTTTTGTAAGAGGGTATATGTGATTTCAAAAATTTACAAAATGGGGTATCTGAAAATAATGGTGTTACATTGAATATTTCAAACAACTTAACATTCTAATAATTAAACTTTATTATTTAAAAATAATACTTAAAGATTTGAATAATTTTCGAAGATTTTATATGACTTTTAAGTTTGTTATCATAATTTAATTGAAAAAATATCTACACTATTCAAAAAATTACAAAATTTGTTAATAATGCATATTGTATTTTAATTAACCATCTCGTAAAAATTCAGATCAAAGAGAACAAAATTACTCATTATCACATAATTTATTATTGAAAATCTTTTATTTGCAAATTTAATGAAACCACATGCTCCTTTTGTAAAAGAAGATTTCTCAGATCCCGTTTTACAATGAGTGAAACTATACGGTATTTTTTTCAAGTTTGCCTAATTATTAGTCCTTAGTTCGGATAAGTTCAACTGATTAATTTTATGTCATTTTCTTCATGTTTACAATAATAAAAATGAAATGAATGACATTGGTATTGAATAACGTGTGATGAGAGGATAGGCAATCGTGTCAATTCATGACAAAGTTATATCATGATTTTTGTGACTATAAAATTGAGAATATAATTGGTCTTGAGATATAGAAAATGACACGATCGCAACCAAACATAGACTAACAGATAAGCTTACAGATTGGTCTGAAACTATTTGATTTTGCAGAAGAATGTAGCCTGGAATCAACAAGGGATAATCAGGACAAGAAATTCAAGTGGCTGTCAACTAAATAGTTATCTATTCATGGATACGCTGCAGTATATAAACCTTTTGTTTAAATACATTCAGATCCCTACTTTTTTCCAAAATTTTGAAAGTAACATTTAATTCTTTGAATTTAACAAAAATACATCAATTAATTCTACTTGTTACTTTCTGACTAGTTTAGTTTTTCTAATATTAAAAGTTACAAAATTTTAATAAATCTATTTTCATTCGGCCAAATTCTTTTCACTTGCGAAGTACATATCATAAACCTTAAATCGAAAAAGAGACAATAGAATAAAAACTGAAACTTCCCAACTTCTCTTCTAGATCTTACGAGATTCCCTCTGATAATTGACTTGGAGAAACTCTTTATCAGGACAATAATGGAAGTTAGCGTGCAGTGTGCACAGTTAATCAGTTACATCAACATGTTTTATAGCAAATAATTGCACTATGTCATTCGTCAGCAACAGTTAACCAATCGCATTAATAATTTTGTGGTTGATGTTTGTTACTGAAAAATAATATAACCAACCATATATGAATTATTTTTTAAAAGGCTAAAATAGAGACAATAGATAAGAAATTGGGTCCAGGCCTAGTTTCCCTTACTAGAAGTACAACAGTTGTGCACTATTTTCGGAAATTGGGTCCAACCATATATTCACAGTTAAAACAAGCAAAAATAAAACATAGAGCTGACCCAAAAAAAAAGATGCAAAATATTATGTATAACATGACAATTAAGACTAGAAAAGAGAGGTTAAGGTAAAATTTTAATGAATGAAAACAACTAATTTACTACACGATAAGCGAAGCTGTAGAAGATCGTTTTCAAACTCCGGTTCTCTTTTCACACTCTTGTTCTCAGTTTTCGAGTTGATGAATTAATCTGATTCTTGAATCAGCTCATCAACTAAAAAGTTATCATCTCTCCTAACGTAAAGAAACTCTGGATATCTTCTACAAGCAGAGTCGAGTATGTTTTTCCTCCGAAAAGGAAAAACGTTTTTTATATGGTACAAATCCTTTCATACAGTTGTTTGAAGAAGCAGATCTTTCGGTTGGTTTCGTGGTGTGCTTTTTTTCGTTATTATAATACTCGCTGTCCATATTTCTATCTACATTTTCACCTTCATTTGATGACCCCGAATTTGAACCCGACCAAGATCCTTCCTTTTGGATTTCTTTCTCGTCGAAATCCTTAATCACCTTCATGGATTCTTGTTTCGGGAATGGCCCGAGAGAAAAAGTTAAACCTCCATACGATCTTGGACTCCCGGTGATTAACACGGTCCTACCGAAGAGCTTGAGACTACGAGTCGATGTTTCCTCGACTAGACCGTCTTCCGAGACATCATTTGGGAACAAGGCAAGTTTCGGGACCTTCAAAGGGGACAAAAATACTGATCAGTTCGAGATTGTTATGTAACCATTAGACCCAAAAGCTTAAGCTGATAGGTAAGGCCCAATCTCATTATTTAAATTATCTCTGACATGGAGATCTTAATAATAGGTAAACAAAATATGTTTGTTCATTATGGAACCACTACCTTCGGGGATCGAGATCGCTCATCATTAACTGCGTCGATCATCATGGCAGCCGATGGGGACCCGTCATCTTCAAATGTCGGGTTGGGTTCAGAGATTGTCATGTGAGGAGAGTGAGAACCTCCGGCACATGAAACCGGCGATAAGCTACAGTTTAGCGTGTTCGAATCGGTGGAACCGAGTGCATCGGAGCATACTACGGACAATACCGAGATTGGGGATTGGTTTTCGTGGTCTGAGATTGAAGGGTTCGGGGACAAAGATCTGAGTGATTCTTTGTTAAGTGGATGGGGCATTTTGCGAGGGTAAGGATGCGTAGGTTTCCGCTTGGGACGGGGAGGGGGGATTTCGATGGGTTCGGCTGGAGTTGTGGTGGTGCCACTTGACTCTCGCTCAATCTATAACAACAACAGCAGCAACAAGAACAAGTAAGAACATATGGAACACAAACATGGTCAGTGAACCCGGGTAGCAACGTTTTTCGCGTCTTGGGTCACTAGGATGAATTAACCTTACTTCAGGGCATAAAGATATTATTTTTGAGAATGGATACTGGAAATAGAGCAGTAAACCTTAGAGAAGAATTTCTGAGCATGGCTTCGGATCTGAACAGCGGTTTTGCTACCTACATGCTCTGTTGCAAAAACACAATACATCAACACATTGATCCGAATAGGAAAATATACACAACAAATCACAAAAATTAAGCTTTGTTGAAGATTGACTTCAAAGATGTAGAGATTTTAGGAAATATTATTATTTAGTGTTAGATTAGATTTTGGTGTGTTGTATTATCATTTGTCAGCCTATAAATAGTCATGATAAAGTGTGCTCATGAGTGTCGTATGCTCGAGTGTGTCAAGGGTACTACATTTGCAGTATTGCTATATCATATTCATTGTTCATATTAATCTTTGTCGATAATGAAAAAGCCAACAAGCTGAAACATGTACCTTCAATCCGTCTCCAGGCTCGACCGTAAAGTTTCAGAGCTTCGAGGAACTTTTTATGCTCTTCCTCCGTCCATCTTTCTCTTTGTTTAGTGATAGTGTAAGGTTTCCTCACCTAAACAAAGCCGAATGATTGAATCGGATGTTAAGGTTGAATTCAAATCACCATTTGCTGAAAAGCAGCAGAACCAAGTTATGTAAAGAATACAACCTTGGGAGAAAAGTCATTCCCACAAGAAAATTGCTCTTTAAGCACTGTGCCAGTGACAACATGGAGACCGGAATTCAGTGCAACTCCATTTCCTGCTGGAAGAGTCGAATTTGATCGAGAGCCTCCACATTCATCCTGTTATTAGTACACATAAAGAAGGATAAGATCACCTAATCCCAGCAGAATCTGTTGAATTGTCTTATTTTTTTATAAGTGTATTGAATTGTCTATTTACTAGTTGAACTACCCATCAATTAAGCTCAATATTCAATAATCATACCAAATCCTAAAATCTTCATGTTTGATTACATTCATGTCACGAACAACAGGTTGTTAATAAGTTAATACTGCTAGATTATACTTGGGAAATCCAAAATCATCTCAATTCTTAACAAACCAGAAGTCACCATCATGTGAAATTAGCAGAAAAAAATAACCCGGAGTTGTTAAAATCGCAATTTCTAATGTACAAAACAGCCTACTCTTTTTGCTTCACATTCCAATCAAAAAAGTGTAGTTGGATGGAATTCATAGCAAGCTCCATAGAAAGCTCAAGCCGAAGAATTAAAAATGATTAAAATGATTCCCAGAAAATATCTGGTTTAGATCTGATTTCTAGGTTACCGCAAATAAGTCGAACTTCACTTCTGTGATTTCCGTTTGAAATGATAAATTACAAACTGAACCGCCAAAAATAATATCTTAAACTGAAGGAGAAGATAAAGTGAACAAATACCTGAACAGCCATAGCAGCAGAGACCGCCAATCTTCTTAGCATACAAGATCTTATTCTAATCAAACGATTATTCCTATCAGAGCTATAAATGATGAAAATACGTCTTCTCTATCTGCTTCGGGACCATACTCAATAAGCTGTTCATAAATCTATCAATTTCCCCAAATTTTCGAGCAAAATCGATCCCCCTTAGGTGATGTTTTCAGTCAATAACAACAAAAATTGTCCACAGAACTCGAATACGCCCTGATCCAAACAAACCAACAGATTATTAAAAAACTTGAAATCAATGAAACCTCAACCTCCAGCTATACCTAATTTTCAGAAAACAGAAATAACAGTTCAGAACTGAAAATCCGCAATCACCTGAGAAACCTCGCCGGATAGTTCTGCGATGCAAAGCTGAAACAGTATACAACAAATTAATTGATGAAGAAGAACACTACGATTAATGATCGAAGCAGAAGAAACAAAGTGAAGCACAAAGAGGATTAAAAATGTAGAGAGAGGAGAAAGAGAGGGGGGAGAAAGAGCAGGCAGACAACAGAGACTATATGGAAAAGAAAAGGAGCAGTGTATTTGTGAGGGGAAGCCACGTCGGATATTAACATTTATGTTAAATTGATAAAACAAATAGAAAGCTCGAGAATTGGATTGAATCTTGTGGCTCACGTCCAAAGACAAGTCGGACACGTGGCATCGGTTTGTCTGTGTCTTTCCGCTTTTTATTACTCAGCGTGTTTAATTTGGTGGGAAAAATCGTTTACTTCTACACGCGCCCACTCTTCTCTATAACTGTACTTGCCACTATTTCACCGACACGTGAGGATCCACAACATTTCTCTTCTTTAATTTTGTGGTTCTTATTCATTTGCCTGCGGCCAAATTTGGGTAAATTGGTCATTTTGTTATTTCTTCTTTCCACAATTTAATACACATTTTTCATTACGCTGAAAGATAATTAGTCAAAAAATTCATTTTTGCACGTGGTTAAAATTATCAATAATTAGCCACTAGAGTAGGGGTGAGCAAAACTCGATTCGGTTCAAAAATCGAATTGAACTGAACCGAATCGAAAATCGAAAAGGGAGAAATTTTAGAATCGAAAATCGAACCGAATTATTTCGGTTCGGTTCGGTTTTAAATCAAAATTATTTTTTTTATTTTAAATTAAATTTTTTTCCGTGTATTAATTTTTTTAACATGAAATAACTAAAAATCAATATAAATAATTTTTAACACATGTAACTTATTGTTGATTTAAAAAAAAAACCTTTAATTTTCAAATATTAAATGTAAATTGAATGTGAAAATAATTATTAAATTAATTTAAAATTAATTAAGATTTATTTTTCGGTTTTCGGTTATTTCAGTTTTGAACCTAAACGAATCGAAAACCGAAAGGGGGGGAAATATAGAACCGAAACCGAACCGAATAACTCGGTTCGGTTCGGTTTTTCGATTTTCGGGTTTTTTGCTCTCCCCTACACTAGAGTAACAGAAAAATTAGGAGCACTCTAAAGAATATTAGCAGGTCGGGGTACCTGCCCGGCCCGAGCTCGCTTCAACGGGCCGGGTTTGAACACTCATTTTTTAAAAAAATCAGGTCCGAGCCCGAGCCCACGAAACCAGAAGATTTATGGGCCGAGCTTGGTTTTTATATAAATGCCCAAGCCCGGATCAAACCCGGCCTGACGAATAATTTTATTTATTTATTATATATTTATACATTAAATTTATAATTATTTTAAGTTCTTATATTTTATCCTATTAAATTTGTATACTTGATTACAATAAATATTACTAAATATTAAAGATTTTAAGTAAACAATGCAAT